>CAIGQQ010037139.1:0-12798 GCA_903798035.1 Danio albolineatus | reverse complement strand
AATGAACAAATGAGTGAACGAATGAAGGGAGGAACAAAGGAAGGACCTAATGAATGAAGGAATGGTTCAAGGAAGGACTGAACAAACCAAGAAAGGAAGAAACGAATGAATGAATGAATGAATGAATAATTGAATGACATATGCTGGATTAATAAAGGGGTTTAAGCCAAAAAGAAAATAAATGAATGAAATAGAGCTGTAACAAATTAAAGTCATTTTTTTGTAAGTTCAATGTGTATTTTTTGTTCAGTGTTGGAAACTGAAAGTTCTAAAACAATCGCTAAAAACAAGTGCACTTCCACACTGCAGATAAACTTACCTAGAAGAAAAGCAGTATTGCAGAATTCATATCATTGACAAAATAGTATCTGAATTAGTCCAGCATCCTGCAGAGAATATGGGGAATGGATGTATAAGTAGGTCAACAAACATAAATAATAGCATTAGAATGCATAAAGCTTGTAAAATTGTGAAGCTGTATGAATTATTCATTTAAATACACTTGGTTGATTCAGTTGCATTTAAAACTATAGTTTTTTTTCAGTTTCTTTTTCTCAAACATTTGTGGCACCATTTTGAATGTGTTTAGATTTATACGGTTTGTCCCCTAATCTCTTGAAGTGGACCTCCTGAACGTGATCTGCACCAGATAAGATTTGCCAGCTCTAAAATATTCTGAAGTTTTTCAAAGCATTCTTTATGCTTATAAATCTTTAAATAGAGTTGAGCTGGACCTGTCGATTAAAATGTGCAGTGATCCATTTAGATTATTATTATTATTATTATTATTATTATTATTATTATTATTATTATTATTATTATTATTATTATTATTATTATTATTATTATTATTATTATTATTCATTAATTTTGAATAACTCCACAAATGCCAGCTGACCTTCTTGCTGTGAGTGCAGCTTCAATACAACATTTTTATTAACTTCATGTGTTCCCCCTAACATTTATTTATTTATTTATTTATTTATTTATTTATTTATTTATTTATTTATTTATTTATTTATTTATCTATCTATTTATTTATTTATTTGTTTGTTTGTTTGTTTGTTTATTTATTTATTTGTTTGTTTGTTTGTTTGTTTGATTACTTAGTTTATATATTTATTTGTTTGTTTGTTTGTGTTTGTTTGTTTGATTAGTTAGTTTGATTGTTTATTTATTTATTTATTTGTTTGTTTGTTTGTTTGTTTGATTACTTAGTTTGATTATTTTTTCATTTATTTATTTATTAACTTGTGTTTGTTTGTTTGTTTGATTACTTAGTTAGTTTGATTATTTATTTATTTATTTATTTATTTATTTGTGTTTGTTTGTTTGTTTGTTTATTTAGTTTGTTTGATTGTTTTCTTAATTATTTATTTATTTATTTGCCTTTTTATTTATTTGTTTGTTTGTTTACTTAATAATTTATTATTATTATTATTATTATTATTATTATTATTATTATTATTATTATTATTATAAACATTTTATACATGATGGAGTAATACAAATGGCGTTAAAGACTTTGCAAACTCTTGACTGAAGTTTATATCTCCATATGCACCCACATAAATTAACTTTATTTCATGTTATTGCTTTTTTTAACTGTTATATAAATATGTATTCTGTTCTCTCTTTGCATTCCCATTATAAAGAGAGAGGTGAAATCATGACCTTTTAGAGACTGGATCTTCTCTATTTTCTAAATGTACGTGAAAAACGTCCCATAATAGTTGGCTTATGTCCATCTGTAACTGCTTTTCATGGCTGCTCAAGGAGAATTCCTCATAAATGTGTGACTGAAAACAGTTCTCCCAGCAGATGTCAGCAGAACATCACTATTATGACGTGTTTCTATTCACTATTATGAGCTTTCATGTTTTCTTCTGTTAGCTGATTTCCTGCTGAAGTTCACTTTATTCTTTAATGCCTTGAATTTCACTACATTATAAAAAAGACTTTGGTAATTGGTAACATGATTGTCACACTGTGGCAAAGACATTTGAGCTTATAGCAAAGTATTGTGCAAGTAGCCATGAGAAAATAATTATTTCTTGTTCACTAATCACTCAGCTATATCCATAATTATAAAAAAGAAATACAAATTAAGGGCGTCACCTCCCTCCTTCATTCATTCATTCATTCATTCATTCATTCAATTGGGTCTTAATTCATTTACACGTTTATTTATTTATTCATTTATTAATTAATTAATTCATTCACTTATTCGTTCCTCAATTCACTGACTTATATTTATTTATTTTTTCACTCATTCATTTATTCATTCATTTATTTGTATATTTATTTATTCGTTAATTCAATCATTCACTTATTCAATCATTCTCTCAATCGTTCATTCATTCACTCGTTTATTTCATTCATTTATTCATTCACTTATTCATTTGTTTACATATTCATTCATTCATTCATTCATTCATTTATCATTAATTCATTCATTCATTCAATCACTTATTTATTTATTAATTTATTCATCCATTCATTTATTTAGTTATTCATTCATTTGATCAATGATTTATTTATTTGTTTGTTTATTTATTCATTTACCCATTCATTAATAAATATAAATAAATTATTGCATTCATTCACACATTTATTTATTCATTTATTCATTCATTCAGTTATTAATTAATTGATTTATTCATTTACTTATTTATTCCTTCACTTATTTATTTTTTATTCATTCATTCACTCACTTGTTCATTTATTACTTCATTAATTCATACACTCATTATTTAATTCATTAATTCATGCATTCATTCACTCATTTATTTATTCACTTATTCATTTGTTTAGTCATTCATTCACTCATTTATTATTCACTCATTCATTCATCCACTTATTTATTTATTCGTTCGTTCGTTCGTTCGTTCATTCATTCATTTATTCATTCATCCATCTTCACTCATTTATAAAGAACAGTATATATTTATAATATTTATATATTATTATTTATACATCAACTATATAAATACATATACATTTGAATAGTATGTTTGCATTTTTGTTATTTTATTATTTTTATTAAATATTAACTATGCTGTTTTTTCAGTTTTCTAAGTTAACATTTATAAGAATAATCCAGAGGCTTTTATGGCAAATCAATGCAATGACCATCAGAAAAGAACGACAATGAATGCAACAATATTTCAATGCTTTTGCAAGAGAATGCAGAGTGTCTCTGACAGACGCAATAGTTTCGAGAGAGAACGCCAACTTTCCCCGGCTCTCAGACATCTGTAATAAACAAGAGAAGGCATATTTTATTCTTTAAACCCTTGACCATCATTTACTGTACGTACAGTGAGTCCTCCAGAAGCTGGAGAACTGAGATTACAAAAGAGCTGCTGAACTCTAGTACACTTCCTATATCCTTGCGCTTTGCTCTGGTATGTTACTTGGAAAGTGTTATTGTATATAAATGTACTATTACCCTTTTAGCAACCCTTTAAAAGAGCAATTTATAAGCATATATACACTCACCGGCCACTTTATTAGGTCTAACTGCTCGTTAACGCAAATTTCTAATCAGCCAATCACATTGCTGCAACTCAATGCATTTAGGCATGTAGACATGGTCAACACGATCTGCTGCAGTTCAAACCGAGCATCAGAATGGGGAAGAAAGGGGATTTAAGTGACTTGGCATGGTTGTTGGTGCCAGACGGGCTGGTCTAAGTATTTCAGAAACTGCTGATCTACTGGGATTTTCACGCACAACCATTTCTAGGATTTACAGAGAATGGTCTGACAAAGAGAAAATATCCAGTGAGGGGCAGTTCTGTAGGGGCAGAACCGAGGTCTGCAGAAGAGCATCTCTGAACGCACAACACGTCCAACCTTGAAGCGGATGGGCTACAGCAGCAGAAGACCACACCGGGTGCCACTCCTGTCAGCTAAGAACAGAAAACAGGCTACAATTCACACAGGCTCACCAAAACCGGACAATATAAGATTGGAGAAACGTCGCGTGTTCTGATGAGTCTTCATTTCTGCTGCCACATTCGGATGCTCGGGCAGAATTTGGCCTCAACAACATGAAAGCGTGAATCCACCCTGCCTTGTATCAATGGTTCAAACCAGTGGTGGTGTAATTCCTTTATACTACAGTGTACAATCAATATTACTATACTTAAATGGCCTCCACAGTCACCAGATCTCAATCAAATACCTTACTAATGATCCTTTTTTTCATGCAAGTAGCCCACATACACACTTAAACACTAGCACTATCTGCACTAGCACTATCTGCAAGCACAGTTAATGGATTTATATGTTACATGTTAAGCATTTAAGATTTGAAATACACAACAATCACACATTCAATACAAATTTAAGCATACTCTTTTGGTTTGTGTTGAAACTCCTTGGGCGCCACGGTGGCCGAGTGGTTAGCACGTTCGCCTCACAGCAAGAAGGTCGCTGGTTCGATCCCCGGCTGGGTCAGTTGGCATTTCTGTGTGGAGTTTGCATGTTCTCCCCGTGGTTGCGTGGGTTTCCTCCGGGTGCTCCGGTTTCCCCCACAGTCCAAAAACATGCGGTACAGGTGAATTGGGTAAGCTAAATTGTCCGTAGTGTATGTGTGTGAATGAGAAGGTATGGATGTGTTTCCCAGAGATGGGTTGTGGCTGGAAGGGCATCCGCTGCGTAAAACAAATGCTGGATAAGTTGGCGGTTCATTCCGCTGTGGCGACCCCGGATTAAAAAAGGGACTAAGCCGAAAAGAAAATGAATGAATGAATGAATGAAACTCCTTGATCTAAAGGAGTGTGACTGCAGTTTTCATTATAGACCACTAGAGGTCAGTAGAGTCCTTTTCCTTATATCAAACACTGAAGAAAAATACACTGTGGACATTAAACTCACTTCGGTTTTCACAGAATCTGTCACTCACACACACACAGAAAGAGAGAGAGAGAGAGAGTGGCGGTTATGTAACTAAAACCCCTTCTGGAATAGATCTACTAGAAAACCATTAAGGTGTTCTCATTTAATGAGATTAGACGCAAGGGACGAATCCATTAGGGTAAAACAGTTACTTAACTGAACTTCTCATCAGAGTTTAATTGACTTTTTTATGTTATATTATGAAATGCACATTACATTGCACTACCAGCAGTTCTTCAGACATACCGTGCAAAAGTTTCAGGCCAACATTAAATCTGTACTTTTACTGGTTTACCCCAAAACCAATCATAAGTGTAAGCTTTTGTCTATTTTGTTTATTTAGATTAAAACACGATGAATACATTATCTTTAAGTTCATTTTCAGTATGATAATGATCCACTAATTGCAGTGAAATCCTATTTGGAGGACAAAAAACGTTGAGGAAACACAGATAGTCATGAAATGGCTTCCACAGGGTCCAGACCTGAATATTATTGAGGCTGTATGAGATCATCTGGACAGAAAAAGAAAGACGTGACAGTCTAAACCTGAGGAAGAGCTAAAATAAGCCTGATATTACACATTATTTCAGGAAATGTCAAGGGAAGCCATATTAAACATAGACTTTTGCTTACGAGGAAATGTGGTGCTGTTGTTGTTTGATTTTTGTGTGTGTGTGTGTGTGTGTGTGTGTGTGAATATTCCATATATTTTCTGTTAATTTTTAACAAAGAGACTGATTGATTGTGTGTTGTGCCAAAGTTTTAGGCCAACAAAGCTGGTATAGTGCTTAGGACTTTTGCTCAGTCTTGTAACTAGAGCAGATATACCCAAAGTAGAGCCTGCGGGCCAAAGTTGGCCCACCTTTGATTTGGCCTACCATCCGAAAAGAGAGGAAGAATGGTGGGGATGTGTTTGGGATGAATGCCTTTGCCAGAGAGCGTTATTTTGATTTGATCGTAACCCTTTATTTCTTTGTTTTATTGCTGAGCTACAAAAAAGTTGATTGAAATTAAATGTAGCAAATAAATCAGAATTTTTAAATGTAAAACATATTACTTGACAAAAAAACGATGCACGAGACATCAGAGAGCAAATCAAGGCAGAGGAAGGCGCAGGTCACCTAGTGTTTTCAGCAAAACGTTTATTTAAAAAAATTGTAAAAAGCTACAAACTAGTTACTGCATTAGTTAATATGATTAGAATCAATGTTTTCTAGTTATTTTTTAAATGTTAGCAAACAAATTTGTAAATAACCCATGGCAAATTTAATGTTATATGACATGATCTATTTGGTTGCGTATATATTCGGCCCACACACCTGAATCAAGTTTGATCTTTGGCACTTTATAAGAAAAAGTTTGGGCACCCCTGATCTAGAGGTTATGTGAAGTGCTTATAAACAAAATATTCGATTATAATGTCATCAAACTGCAATATTGTGTTCTGAAACAAGAACAGATCTAGTGCAGGACTTTATTTAGTATTTATGGAGTTGATCACATGGTTGGATGGTTGCTGTTTGGTTTTGGTGGATCGAATGTGAGTGACAAATTGATCCCCACTGGAGCTGATCACAGCCAATCAAAGAGGTCTGTAAAACTTAAAAGTCAAAGGAAAGTTCTTTTAGTTTGAGTGACACTGGAATTAAAATGATAATGATGGTAATAATGAGTATGTACAATTAGATTATTTATAAAACATACTGCAAATGGCATTTTTAACGCTGACACAAATAAAGCTGTTCTAGATGACTCACACGGCCTACTGTTTTAAATATCCTCTCCACCTCATATTCTGTTTTCTTTCTTCTTTAATTAATTTATTTACTTTTTTTGCACATCAGTCTACTGGAAATATTCCTCAGAGATTTTGCTCCATATTGACATGATAGCATCACGCAGTTGCTGCAGATTTATCATCCGGAACCGCTGATACAAGGCAGGATGAATTCATGCTTTCATGTTGTTGATGCCAAATTCTGCCCCGAGCATCCGAATGTGGCAGCAGAAATGGAGCCTCATCAGACCAGGCGACGTTTCTCCAATCTTCTACTGTCCAGTGTTGGTGAGCCTGTGTGAATTGTAGCCTCAGTTTCCTGTTCTTAGCTTACAGGAGCGGCACCCGGTGTGGTCTTCTGCTGCTGTAGCCCATCTGCCTCAAGGTTGGCCGTGTTGTGCGTTCAGAGATGCTCTTCTGCAGACCTCGGTTGTAACGAGTGCTAATTTGAGTTACTGTTGTCTTTCTATCAGCTGGAACCAGTCTGGCCATTCTCCTCTGACCTCTGGCATCAACAAGGCATCTGCGCCCACAGAACTGCCACCCACTGGATATTTCCTGTTGTTCAGACCATTCTCTGTAAACCCTAGAGATGGTTGTGCGTGAAAATCCCAGTAGATCAGCAGTTTCTGAAATACTCAGACCAGCCCGTCTGGCAGCATCAACCATGCCACGATCAGTCACTTAAATCCCCTTTCTTCCCCTATTCTGATGCTCGGTTTGAACTGCAGCAGATCGTCTTGACCATGTCTACATGCCTAAAAGCATTGAGTTGCTGCCATGTGATTTTTGTGTTAACAAGCAGTAGGACAGGTGTACCTAATAAAGTGGCCAGTGAGTGTATAACACATAACTTAAATGATAGTTAATATATTTATAGTATCTGACAGCAGACTTGCACATGCACTCTCAGACGCATGCATGCAAGAGCTATTGAAGTCACAGTGAGGCGTAGGGTTGGGGGCGGGGTTAATAGTTGGAAAAAAAAAAATATATATATATATATATATATATATTATTATATTGGGCGCCACGGTGGCCTAGTGGGTAGCACGATCGCCTCACAGCAAGAAGGTCGCGGGTTCGATCCCCGGCTGGGTCAGTTGGCCTTTCTGTGTGGAGTTTGCATGTTCTCACCGTGGTTGCGTGGGTTTCCTCCGGGTGCTCCGGTTTCCCCCACAAGTCCAAAGACATGCGGTATAGGTGAATTGGGTAGGCTAAAATTGTCCGTAGTGAATGTGTGTGTGTGGATGTTTCCCAGAGATGGGTTGCGGCTGGAAGGGCATCCGCTGTGTAAAAATATGCTGGATAAGTTGGCGGTTGATTCCGCTGTGGCGACCCCGGATTAATAAAGGGACTAAGCCGATAAGAAAATGAATGAATGAATAAATGAATATTATTATATTATGAAATTTGAGTTATATTACAAACATTTAAAAACAACAAGATTTTTATCAGTATTTCCTATTATAATGTTCTAATAGGTCTTGTTTATTTTTGTTTGGATGGTATAAATAAGTAAGTAAGTCAGTAAATAAATAAATAAATACATAAAACTCGTAAATGTAAAAAAAAAAAAAATAATTAATAAAAAACTCATAAATAATAAAGAAATTAAATAAATAAAAAAACTCAAATGTTAAATGTTAAATGTGTGTGTGTGTGTAAATAGACTGCTTTTGCAATATTTTTAAATGTATATTGCACACATAAAATATATGTATCTTAATATATTTGGAATCCGAACATGAATGTTATGTATGTGATGATATGTATACAGTATATTTCCATATATCAGATGTGACAGTGTTAACATTTCTGTTTTAGTGCTAACATATCAGTTTATACAGTGTTAATATTGCTAAATGTATTAGTTTTTAATAGTCTTTGCTCATGTTGTCCTTTTTCACATTAGCTCACACCAGGAATATTATAGTTTGCTAAAAATAAAACCATGAAACTAAAACCCTATTACTTTAAACAAAATAAATATTAACTAAAAGAAAATATGTGACAATTGCTAAAATAAGAAAACAATGCAACTTAATTATGTAAGTGTTTTGAGGTATTCATTTAACTACTGAGTTACAATAATTAATTGCATTATTAATAAATTGGGGTGCCACGGTGGCCTAGTGGGTAGCACGTTCGCCTCACAGCAAGACGGTCGCTGGTTCGAGCCTCGGCTGGGTCAGTTGGCATTTATGTGTGGATGCATGTTCTCCCTGTGGTTGCGTGGGTTTCCTCCGGGTGCTCCGGTTTCCCCCACAAGTCCAAAGACATGTGGTACAGGTGAATTGGGTAGGCTAAATTGTCCGTAGTGAATGTGTGTGTGTGGATGTTTCCCAGAGAGGGGTTGCGGCTGGAAGGGCATCCGCTGCGTAAAACAAATGCTGGATAAGTTGGCGGTTCATTCCGCTGTGGCGACCCCGGATTAATAAAGGGGACTAAGCCGAAAAGAAAATGAATGAATGAATGAATTAATGAATTAATAAATTGCATGTAATTATGCATAAGGACAGGAAATGCAACAACTTTCTAAATAAAATGCAATTAAAAGTGGAAATTTAAAGTGCTAAATTCAAATATTAATATAAAAAGTGGAAAAATAAACGATTATTAAAAGAAATGTCACCAAATAAACACAAAAGAACCTAAACACCACACAAAAAAAAACCCTGGTTTGTGCTCTGAATCATGTAACAGAGCCTCCAGCATAGCATGAATAATGCAGTTACGCCCCTTTAACCTAATAGCTATTTCAGATTTCTCTCAAGTAAACGTTATGCAACGGTACTTCAGTAATGTGCCTTTTCTAGGTCAAAGAAGCCCTATAAAGAAAAGGGGCTGGGAGTTGTCTGATTAAAAAACGAGCCTCATCAGGTGAGATTGAATTAAAAGCGTCCGTCAGGGATTGGACCCTGCGAGGCTTGCACGGGAAATGGAACTTGAACATTGACATTTTCCAAATGATGTACCTAAAATTAAAATCCCATTAGTGTAAAGTGTGAAGAACACAACATGCTGTGGCTGTGAAGACGAAAGCAAGACGGCGATGAAGCCATAAATCCCTGACACATGTGAGGAAATATTATGATCAAGCACACTCATTCACATACAATACAGCCATTTTAGCTCATTCAATTCCCCTATAGTGTGTGTGTTTGGACTATTGGGGAAACCGGAGCACCCGAAGAAAACTCAGGCCAACATGGGGAGAACATGCAAACTCCACACGGAAATGCCAGCTGACTCTGGCGGAACTCAAACCATAGACCTTCTTGCTTTGAGGCCACAGTGTGAGCCACCGTGCCACCTCAGATTAATATTGACATAACAAATCATAAATCAACGGAAAGCTTATTTTCCATACATCTCAAACACAAATCTAAATCTTTATGACTGTTTTTTGTGCTCCTGGGTCACATATATATAATAATGGTGGTCAACAGACTTATTATATTCGTACTGTACCTACTGTAAACAATTAAATGTGACAAAATACAACACATCCATGTGCATGAACACATTATTTTGGAATTATTATTATAGAAATACTGTGAAAAGTGCTTTAGTGTTATCGTTGCACGGTTGAATTATTTATCGACAAGGCAAAAACACGAGCTTTCTTGTGAAATTTGAGTTATTTTACAAATATTTGAAAAGAGCAAGGATATTTTTGTCAGTATTTCCTATTATAATGTTCTACTTAATCTTACTTATTTATTCCATCCCAACAAAAATAAACAAGTAAATAAATAAATAAAACTCATAAATGTTAAAAAAATTAAATAAATAAATAATAAAAAAGTTATACATGTAAAAATAAAATAAATAATAACATTTTTAAATAAATGTAAAAAAATAAAAATAATAAAAGAAATCAAATGGTAAAAGGGGCAGGGCCTTTAAAAAAATATTTATTTATTTACAGCACTTGTTTAAGATTAAAAAAAAGAATTATAGGAGCACTAATAATTTTGCCTTTATATTTATAAACTGTATATCTGACACTGTGAATATGAATCATATGTTTATGATAAATAAATATACATATTTCTATTTATTTGGTTGGAATAAGTAAAAAAAAACTCAAAAAAGGAAAATTTTTTTAAAATAAATAAATAATAAAAAACTGATAAATGTAAAAAAATAAGAAACAAATAAAAATTTAATTATTTAATAAATAAATAAATAATAAAAAACTCATGAATGTTAAAAAAATATTAAATAAATAAATAAAAATAAATACAAAATAAATACAAATACGCATAAATGTAGAAAAATATATTAAATATATATATAAAAAAAATCTCAAAAATGTAAAAAAAATTAAATAAATAAAAACTCAAATGTTGAAAGAAATTAAATAAATAAATAAATCAAATGTAAAAAATAATAATAAAAAAATAGTTTTTTTTTAACATTTAGGGCAGGGCCGCATTTATATATATTTATATATATATATATATATATATATATATTTTTTTTTTTTTTTTTTACAGCACTTGTTTAACATAAAAAAAAAATTATAGGAGCACTAATAATTTTGCCTTTATATTTATAACTGTATATCTGACACTGTGAATGACTCGTATATTTATGAGGATAAACACACAGCATAATGTGCAGATGAGTTTAGTACTGAAGCATTCATAAACGCAGCACTGACGTGATTCTCCAATACTCTATATTTGACACAGATATAGCAGATGCACTTGTTTGTCCCAGTGACTCTGGGTTAGCGCATATGTACATGTCAGCATGTTTCAGCATGTGTGAGTTCATATGTGTGTGTGTTGTTATGAAACACTTCTCATTCAGAGTTTCCTGCAGCCACATTCAGCTCCATTATATAACATTCAGTATATATTATTAGCCCTTTAAGAATTATTATTATTAATATTATTATTTTGCTACAGAACAAACTACTGAAGTCAAAAGACTTGTTTATAATGAACCAAACTTATTATAAATTAGTTATTAAAACTGATATGTTTATTATGTACAACATGGCTTCACAAACTTCTTTATGATTGTCTAAACTGTAAAGAGGAGGAGAGAAAACATGGCCGTGTGTTTCATTTTAGATTTCAGAGCCAAGGAGTTCTGAAGCATGAAATCTGATTTCCCCGTAAAGACATGTAATGGGTGATATAACCATAACCTCCCTCAGGATCCGGATTCCTCTCACTGCACCTGCGGAGGACATTTCTCTGGAAAACACACACCAATGATTCAATCAGGCACACTACTTCAGTTCTCAACGGTATACGTTTATGAACCGTACTTCCTGATAACATCAGTTTAATGAACTAAAGGGAAACTTAAGTTTGCTTAAAAACAGACACTTTCATTTATACCTCTTGTGCATTAAAACATTAATCCGGGGTCGCCACAGCGGAATGAACCGCCAACTTATCCAGCATATGTTTTATGCAGCGGATGCCCTTCCAGCGGCAACCCATCTCTGAAAACACACTCCATAATGCAATTAACAACCGGAAGAATTCAGAAAACACACAAATTATGGAATCAGTTCATTAACGTTTTTTTACAGTACACATTATATTGGTTATTATATTTTAAATTTATTTTAGCAACTTTCAAAGTGTTCAAAATGTGATGTCACAAGCTATGGTTTGAAAATATCAAGTGAGGGATAATCAACGGCTTGCTCTGATGCGCGTCGTGTGGTCCTTTGCCTCCACGTCATGCATTAAAATCCTTTAACGCACGGCAAGCCGTTGATTATCCCGCTTATTCCATGGTCTGTTGCCAAGGTAGGCCTATATTTAAACTAGTTTTTTTCTTTGCTGGGCAATATTTGTCCGAATTTTTGTCCGTTTTTAATTGTTAGATTTTTTAGTCCCTCCACTGAATCAGCTGTGACAGACTGACAGGCAGACAGAGAGAGAGAGAGAGAGTTACTATTAAATATTACTACTAATATTAAATATTACTACTAAATATTACTGTTTTTATTGATATACATGAATAATATGATATATATGAATGATATAATATATTGAATAATAATATGATATATTAAATAATATGATAAATTGAATAATAATATGATACATATGAATGATATGACTTATTAAATAATA
>CAIGQQ010037134.1:0-13584 GCA_903798035.1 Danio albolineatus | reverse complement strand
GAAAAAGAAGATGGAGATGAAAGAACAAGACAACAAAGACAAACAAGATGAAGATGAAGACAAAAGCAAGATGAAGAACAACAAGAAGATGAAGATAAAGATGAAGAGCAGGAAGATGAAGATGAAAGCGAAGACGGAAATGAAACAAGACAAAGACAAACAATGAAGATGAAGACAGAGCAAGAAGACAAAGGTGAAAAGATGGAGATGAAAGCAAAGATGAAGAAGAAAATCAAAAAGACAACGAAGACAAAACACACGATGATAAAGACGAAGATGAAAACATAAGCAAGATGAACAGGACTACGAAGACAACAAAAAAAAGAACAGGAATAACAATCAGAATCAGAATCAGAATGATAAAGACGATAATAAAGACGAAGATGTAATCAGCAAATAATGGCTGCGTCCGAAACCGCATACTTCCATACTATACAGTACGCTAAAAACAGTATGCGAGCAGAGTAGTATGTCCGAATTCATAGAATTCGAAAATCAGTATGCGAGAAGTACCCGGATGACTTACTACTTCCAGCAAGATTCTGAAGTGTGCATCTCATGCACGCTGCGCTATCCCATGATGCCCCGCGAGAGAATTCATGATTGGGAGTGAAGTGACACAACTGACGCAGGTAGGTCACGTGACCATGACAAAATGGCGGATGTAGTATGTCCGAATTCCATTCATACTTCTCACATTCATACCTTATAGAACGTACTTCTCTAACGGCCGAGTAGTACGTTTAAATTCAAATGCAGTACCTTCTAAGTAGTAGGCGGTTTCGGACGCAGCCAATGTTTTACAACTCCCTGAAACTGCCCCTTTAAGGCTTTCATCCTAATTGGTGCTTTAAATTCAAATGAGATTGTGCCCTTTTCAAAAGAGGGCGGAGCTACAAATGCCTGTGTGTCAGCATAGTGGCAGATTCAAAAACAAGTCTAACGTCCTATGCTAATGAGGAAGGGATTGTCACTAATGGGCGGGGCTTTCCCCCTCTGATGACACGTACAGAGGGAGAATGTCAATCAAGGCGTTTTTGCAGACTGTCTTCATCAAGTGTGATCATAAAAAATACAATTAGTTAATTTATACATTAGACGCTGGTTAAAGATACACACTCTCATCACACAACTGTGTTTAAACCCTTTATAAAAGTGATTTTTGCATAATAGGTCCACTTTAAAGCACTCTGTGGTTGTTTATTCACACACTTCTGTTCAATAACCACAATATTACACTAATATCAGTGTGATATAGCTGTATAACAACACGTTATTTAACCTCGGAGTTCTTTGATTTAGCAGTGAGAGCATAGAGTCTGTCATGATCAACAAACAGTGTTAAATGAATGTAGCGCAATATATGAATTTCAGGATCCCAGAGTGATGTAACACTGATAATTACCCAGAATCAAAAATAAGGCTCAAATTTGCATATCCTGCAGTGAAATAAAGGCAGTTGAGCTAAGCATTATCCTACAGAGTCACGATATCAGTCATTTTATATTCATTGCTTTTGGGCCAGAGCAGCACATTAATGGAGTTTTTAAAAAGGGATTTAAGGGAAAACACTGCGTCGCACGGCATCTGCTTTGTAATTTAACTTCAAGAGCTCATTTTTATGAGGAAATTCGTGGAACAGCTCACCAAAACATGTACAGTCATCATTTACTCAATCTCATGTTGTACACGTCTAAACACTCTTTCAAAAAAGTTAAAAATTGAATCATAAATTTGTGACCTGTAACGTTTTATAACTTGAATTAAAGGGTTAGTTCACTCAGAATGTACATTTGCTCATTATTTAAACCTTTACTACATTCATTCTTCTGGTAAACACAAAAGAAGATAGTTTGAAGAATGCTGAAAACCATTAACCATTGACTTCCAATGTTTTTGGGTGAACTATCCCTTCAACATTGCAGTGTCATAAAAAGGTCAAAGTCTATGATTTTAAAGGACGTTATTGACCTCAGCACACAGTCATGCTTGTCTGCAGCGCTCCGAAACAAACACTGTGACAATAAATGTGACCGTTATTTTCTTCATGCCATCTATAATGATATTCATCTCATCTATATATATATATATATATATATATAGACAGAGCAATTATGCATGGGGAAAATAACAATGCACAATAGGAAGCAATTAGAAACCTGTTGTTTTATGGACGTACAGACATACAGACACTATAGCTGCAAGCTATTGGTCTTAGCTCTATTTGACAGGTTTTTGGGGGATTCTGACAGTTTTCAGGTACAGAAATTAAATAGTTGCAATGCAGACAGAAAGATAGAAAGACGGTGTAGATAGATACTGTAGATGGATGGATGGATGGATAGATAGATGGACGGACGATGTAGATAGACAGACACGTAGATGGATAGATTAGACAGACAGACAGACAGACAGACAGACAGACGGACAGATAGACAGACAGATGGATGGACGGATAATGTAGACAGACAGATAGACACATAGATAGACAGACAGACAGACGGACGAATGGAGATAGACAGATAAATAGACGGATAGACGGATAGATGGATGGATGGATGGATGGATGGATGGATGGATGGATGGATGATGTACACAGACAGATAGATACATAGACAGACAGACAGACAGACGGAGATAGACAGATAAATAGACAGATAGATGGATGGATGGATGGATGGATGGATGGATGGATGGATGATGTACACAGACAGATAGATACATAGACACGTGGACAGACGGACAGCAAGACCTGGAGTTTGGATAAATAAATTATAGAAATTCAACCCTTTAAAGGGTTTTACAGCTAGGAGAGTTATAAAATGAGCCCATTCCTGAAAAAACAAAAAGAAAATGTGTAGCGTTCCTTTAAGAATGTGAACACACTCACTGACTTTAATTTGGGCCTGATGCCAAACAAAACCATCATGCAACCACTTTCCTGCAATATTTCTTTTTTTTTTCAGCATCAAAGTCATAATCAACAAAGTGAAGACACATGGAAAAGAACTAAAATGTTGGTATTTTCTAGGCTGATATGGCTAGGAGCTGGCGTAATAATCAAGGAACTTTGCTGCTGTACCATGGTGCAGCAGGCACAATAAGAAGAGTCAAGCTTTAAAAACGAGTAAAATTATCAAAACTCTTGGTCATTTTTAAGATGCTAACGGTCTAATCTGATTCAATGATCTATGCTAAGCTAAGCTAAAAGTGTACCAGCCAGACCCAGAGTTTGGATAAATGAATTCAGCCGTTTAAAGGGTTTTACAGCTAGGAGAGTTATATAAGCCCATTCCTGAAAAAAAACAAAAAGAAAATGTGGAGTGTTCCTTTAAGAATGTGAACGTAAACACACTCACTGACTTTAATTTGGGCCTGATGTCAAACAAAACCATCATGCAACCACTATATTATTATTATTGCAGCTTCAAAGCCATAATCAGCATAACGCAAAGATGCATGAAGAAGAGCCGAGTGAAAATTCTTCTTTTATGTTGCACAGAAAAACAATAAGTGAAAAAGAATCCACTGTAAAGATGGTTTACCTTGTGCTGCAGAGCTCGCAGGAGTCAAGCGCTCTCTTCCCTTTTCTCTCCCTCCTCGTCCACTTTTCTCCAATTCAGCCAAACAAGAGCAAGATCTGAAAACAAAAGGGTCGGCGGGTTAAAAATTAGCCACTTGTTCCAACTTACATCAACTGACATTGAAATGCAGTGGAAAATTACAGAGTCCAGACGCCTTGCATGGAAAATCCCTAAATTTATTGCACAAAAGGGGGGGGAAAGGCAGGCTTCTGAAAATTTCCACGAAAAAATTCTATTCTTAGATTAGTACGAGTCGGAGGGCAGAGTGTGGAGAAAATCCTGACCAAAACAGGCCCGAATGCATGCAGCATCTGACCATTTACAAGTTGTTAAAAACAGAAAGAAAGAAAAAGGGGGAAAAAAAGAAAGAAAAGACCAGCACAGCATAAAAAGAGCATTAAAAATGCAGTATATCTGTTGCTTTGACATTTACGTTATTTTTTTCCTCCCTCAAGAAAGCAGAGTTTTAAAAAAAAGCACTTTTGTAATTTATGCGGCTCATAAGCGCACTGAAAGCTGGGATTTTTCCCTTGTAAACCAGTCTGAAGGTTCCAAAAATGTTATGATTTCTAGGTCACTAATCAAATGTAATCACATTTGCGACATCAGGCATGCAAACCTGATGATCCATTCAGTAGACGATGATGATCGTCTGCACTAAAGTTCAGATATTCATGCTTTAAGCTAGGAAAACCCTCAGAACATCTGATTTTTGCAAGTTTATTCATTTTCCTTCAGCTTAGTCCCTTATTTATCTCCACAGCGGAACGAACCGCCAAGCATTCCAGCATATATTCATGCAGCAGATGCCCTTCCAGCTGGGAAACACCCATACACACTTGTTCACACACTACGGCCAATTTAGCTTATTCAACACACCAATAGCGCATGTGTTTGGACTGTGGGGCAAACCGGAACACCCGGATCAAACCAACGCCAACATGAGGAGAACATGCAAACGCCACACAGAAATGCCAACTGGCCCAGCCGGGACTCAAACCTGCAATATTCCTGCTGTGAGGCTAAAGTGCTAACCATTGAGCCACAGTGCCGCCTAAGTACTATAACAGTATAATACATTGTAATACAGTATTTACTTTAGTATTATTCCATGTGAGCTGGGTTTATGGATTACAAGCAGTGGAAAAGAACAACAGGTGAACCTGTTAATTATTGCCAATGCCTTCGACTCAACACAAAAGACATGAGGTTAAAAACTGTAATAACATCTCATCAAATTTCAGCCACTGCCAGTAAAAGAAAACAAAAACCACCCAGAGAAGAAAAAGACGTCCGTTCACATGTTTTAAATATTTCACAATAACTATGTGAGCATGCATCAGCATATTTTTTATTTATTAAATTTTTAGAGAAAGTCAATTTTTTTCCCCACTGTTTATATTTAAAACATGTGAAGCGATTGATGAATTCAGCGCATTTAAATGGAAGCTCAAATTATCTATCTATCTATCTATCTATCTATCTATCTATCTGGTTTCTGCAGGTTTCACCAAGTCAAATTTAAGACTTTAAGATCTTTTTAAGACCATGAAGAACGAAATTATATAGGGCTAAACACTTCAGAATCATGTTTTAAATAATGCATAAAACAGGCAGACCCTAGTTGTTTACATACATTTCTTTTATGAAAGCTTATAAAGAACTAAAGGTGTGCACAACAGACTGTTATAATAGTTATGAATAAAAGAAATTAAGACCCGTTGAAAAGGATTTAACACCTACAAGACAATATTTCAGTGAATTTAAGACTTTAACACCCCGTGGACCCGCTGTATCTATCTACCCATCTATCGGGTTTCTGCAGGTTTCACCAAGTCAAATTTGAGACTTTGAGATCTTTAAGACCATGAAGAGTGAAATTTCAGACTAATATAGGGCTAAACATTAAGTTTTTTTTTTTTAAATCGCCCATCAGAAACAATGTAGTTGCGTATAATTAGTTATTTCTGAGCAACATATTGTAAATAATGCGTAAAACAGGCAGACCCTAGTTGTTTACATACATTTCTTTCAACATAACTTATAAAGAACTAAAGGTGTGCACAACAGACTGTTATATACTTATGAATAGAGTTATGTTAAGTGTTTTATTTAGATGCATTGTTGGTGAATGTATCGACCGGGTAGCTTTACATAAAGGAAAATGAAAACCTATAAGACCATATTACAGTGAATGTAGGACTTTTTAATACCCCATAGACACCCTTTGCGTATCTATCCATCAATCAGGCTTCACCAAGGCAAATTTAAGACTTTAAGATCTTTTTATTTTTATTTATTTTATTTCTGAGTTATACAGGGCTAAACATTATGGATTAATTGCCCAGCAGAAGAAACAAAAAATGTGCTTGCCCCATCAATAAACTATAATAATTAATTATTTCCAAACAACAAATTGTGTCAAAACAGGCAGACCCTAGTTGTTTACATACATTTCTTTCCCCATAACTTATAAAGAACTAAACTTATGCACAACAGACTGTTATAATAGTTATGAATAGAGTTCTGCTAAACGTTTTATTGAGATGTATTGTTGGTGATTGGATCGACTGGGTAGCTTTACATAAACAAAGGAAAATTAGGACCCGTTAAAAAGGATTTAAGACCTACAAGACAATATTTCAGTGAATTTAAGACTTTTTAAATACCCTGTGGACACGCTGTATCTATCTATCCATCTATCCATCTATCTATCTGGTTTCTGAGGTTTCACCAAGCCAAATTTAAGACTTTGAGATCTTTAAGACCATGAAGAATGAAATTTCAGAATAATATAGGACTAAACACTAAGGATTTTTTTCAAATCGCCCAGCAGAAACAAAATGTACTTGCGTATAATAACAAGTTATTTCTTAGCAACATATTTTAAATAGTGCATAAAACAGGCAGACCCTAGTTGTTTACATGCATTTCTTTCAACATAACTTATAAAGAACTAAAGGTGTGCACAACAGACTGATATATAGTTATGAATAGAGTTTAGCTAAAGTTTTTATTGACATATATTGTTGGTGAATGTATCGGCTGGGTAGCTTTACATAAAGGAAAATTTAGACCTAAGACCATATTTCAGTGAATTTAAGACTTTTTAATACCCCATAGACACCCTGTACGTATCTATCTATCTATCTATCTATCTATCAGGTTTCACCAAGACAAATTTAAGACTTTAAGATCTTTTTAAGACCATTAAGAATGACATTTCTGAGCTATTTAGGGCTAAACACTAAGGATGTTTTAATAGCCCAGGAGGAAAAAAAAAAAAAAAAAAAAAAAAAAGTACTTGCCCCATCAATAAAATATAATTAGTTATATCCTAGCAACATATTTTAAATAATGTGTCAAAACAAGCAGACCCTAGTTGTTTACATGCATTTCTTTCAACATAACTTAAAAAGAACTCAACGTTTGTACAACAGACTGTTTTAATAGTTATGAATAAGATAAATTAAGACCCGTTGAAAAGGATTTAACACCTACAAGACAATATTTCAGTGAATGTAGGACTTTTTAATACCCTGTGGACACGCTGTATCTATCTATCTATCTGGTTTCTGCAGGATTCACCAAGTCAAATTTGAGACTTTAAGATCTTTTTAAGATCATGAAGAATTAAATTTTAGACTTATATAGGGATGAACACTAAGGATTTTTTTAATCGACCAGGAGGAGAAAAAAAAAGTACTTGCCCCAATAATAAACTATAATAATTGAGCAATTCCATGCAAATGTCCACCTTAACATCAAAAATATATATATTTTTCACCAAAACAGAGAAACAGTTTCAATATTTTTTGTGTAAGCAAGTATTTAACATTACTTTAAAATGCTCAAAAATGTCTCTGTCAGTGTTTTCAAACTATTATATTTGATTTACCAAAGTCATACAAATGGAAATTTCACATCTGTCACATCCATAACAAAGCTTTTCCCCCATAAATGCAAAAATATTAAATAAAATAAAATCAACGATTTATGATCTATAGTGAGCCGACTCATCAGTTTGATGAGCATTATTTATTTCGAGTTGTGCAATTTAATTCAAAGAATTTCTACAAAGTTTGTTGTCTACTGTAAACTCAGACTTTTTTTGTCGCATCCATAACGAATGTTTATTTTTCTCATTTAAAGTACAAAACATGTTTACAGACAGATATTTTTTTTATCCCATAACTCTGTGGTTAGTAGTTTTGGAAAATATAACCAGTTGTTTCAATATATGTTAACATATACTTTCTATGTGAACTTATGTTTTGAGTTTTTACTGCAAACGTCACATCCATAACACTGGAATTGCTCTTAGCAACATATTTTAATGCGTAAAACAGGGAGACCCCAGTTGTTTCCATACATTTTTTTCACCATAACCTAAAAAGAACTAAACTTATGCACAATAGACTGTTATAATAGTTATGAATAGAGTTTTGCTAAACGTTTTATGGAGATTGTTGGTGATTGGATCGACCGGGTAGCTTTACAAGACAATATTTCTGTGAATTTAGGACTTTTAATACCCCGTGGACACCCTGTATCTATCTATCTATCTATCTATCTATCTATCTACTCATCTGTCTGTCCATCTGTCTATCTAACAATTCTATGACTGTGCCTGGGTTCATGAGGTACAAGTGGTGGAAAAAAAATGAAGAGAACTGAAACTACATTTCCAAAATTAAAAAGCGGGTCTATCAATGACAGAAACTGCTAATAACTGCAAAGCATTTAATTCAACACAAAGCAATTACATTAAAAACAGTAAAAACCGCTCATTAAATTTCATCCACGGCCAAAAACAAGAGACAGAAAATCCAGCAGTGCCTCCCAGAGCAGGAGAAGATGTCTGTTTTTACATGTTTCAAATATAAACAGTGGAAAAAAGACTTTCTATGGTGGCCGAAAGCTTAACGTGCCTCAATTTAAGAAAACACATGCAATTACAAAAAAAAACACCAGCAAAATGAGAAAAGATCCTCATCCGTCTGACAGCACACGTGCTGCAAATCCTCACAATGCAAACACGTTAAGAAAACACGCTGCATTTTCTCACAACACTTTCAAATAACACTGAACACAACGGAAATGTTTCAAGGGGATGCTAAAATGTATGGGACCTGGCTATTTAAGTAATGGTTATTTAGGCTATTAAAATACAAACGACTGGGGAATCAGGATGTTAAAATAAACACCAAAAAAATGAAAAATAAATAAATCTTCTGCACCTTTTTGGCGTTCATCAGGTTTTTGGGTCTCCTTGAAACATTTCTGTTGTGTTCTGAAGTGTTGTGGGTAAATGCAGCTTGTTTTTTAAATGTGTATACATTGTGAGGATTTGCAGCATGTGTACTGTCAAACTGATGAAGATCTTTTGTTAATCTGCTGGCGTTTTTTTGTAATTGGACATGTTTTCTTAAATTGCAGCACGGCCACCATAATTTTCTCTAAAATAAAAATTAAAATAAATAAAGAATATGCTGATGCATGTTCCCCTAATTATTGTGAAAGATTTAAAACATGAAACGATTGATGAATTCAGCGCATTTATATGGAAACTCTATCTATCTATTGAATTTTACATTTACTAACAATTCTATGAATGTGTTTGGGTTCATTTAGTACAAGTGGTGGGGAAAAAAAAAACATTTCTAAAAACAAAAGGTATCCCACCTAAACAGCAGGTTAATAATTAAAAAAAAAAACTCAAATTATCTATCTATCTATCTATACATTTACTAACAATTCTATGAATGTGTACACATAGAGATTACATTAAAAACAGTAAAAACATCAAATTTCAGCCACTGGCAAAAAAGTAAAAAAAAAAATTAAAAAAAAAAAAATAGGAAAAGACCTCTGTTTTAAAGTTTTTTAAAAAGTTGAAAAAATGACTCTCTCCATAAATAAAATAAATGTAAAAAATATGCGAACGCTTGTTCCCCCAATAATTGTGATGTGAAAGATTTTAAAAATGTGAAATGACAGATGAAACCAGCGCATTTAAATTGAAGCTCAAATTATCTATATCTATCCATCTATCCATCTATCCATCTATCTATCTATCTATCCATCCATCCATCTAATGAATGTGTTTGGGTTCATTGAGTACAAGTGGTGGAGGGAAAAAAAAAGAGAAAAAAAACTACATTTCCAAAAACAAAAAGGTATCCCACCTAAACAGCAGGTTAATAATAAAAAAAACTCAAATTATCTATCTATCTATCTATCTATCTATCTATCTATCTATCTATCTGTTTGGGTTCATTGAGTACAAGTGGTGGGGAAAAAAAAAAGACGACAAAAAAAAACTGCATTTCCAAAAACAAGGTAGCCCACCTAAACAGCAGGTTAATAATAAAAAAACTCAAATTATCTATCTATCTATTGATCTATCTATCTATCGATCTATCTATCTATTTACTAACAATTCTATGAATGAGTACGCACAGAGATTACGTTAAAAACAAATTTCAGCCACTGGCAAAAAAGAAGAAAAAAACAGCAGGAAAAGACGTCAAAAACGTCAAAAACGACGTTAAAAAAAGTGAAAAAATTGACTCTCTCTATAAATAAAATAAATAAAAAATATGCAAACGCATGCTCCCCCAATTATTGTGATGTGAAAGATTTTAAATATGTGAAATGACTGATGAAATTACCGCATTTAATTTGAAGCTCAAACTATCTAACTACCTATCTACCTATCTATCTATCTATCTATCTATCTAATAATTTATAAATACACTAACAGTTCTATGAATGTGTTTGGGTTCATTGAGTACAAGTGGAGGAGAAAAACAAAAAAACAAAAAAAAACAAAGGAGAAGAGAAGAGAACAAACTACATTTTCAAACTCAAAAAGCTAGCCCACCCAAACAGCAGTAACAGCAATAACAGTTAAAGTATTTGACTGAACACAAAGCAATAACATTAAAACAGTAAAAGCATCTCATCAAATTTCAGCCACTGCCAAAAAAGACAAAACATCCAGCAAGAAAAGGGCGTCTGTTTACAAGTATTAAATATAAACAGTGAGGGGAAAAGAAACTTACTGTCTCTCTAAAAAAAATTTAATATGTTGATGCATTTTCCCCAATTATTGTGAAATAATATTGATAAAATATGTGAAATAATTGATGATTTCAGTGCATTTAAAAGAAAGCTCAAATTAACTAACTAACTAATATATATATATATATGAGCAATTCCTGCATTATGGATGTGCCATTTGCAGTAAAATCTCAAAACATAAATTGACAGAGGAAGTATATATTAACATTATATAGAAACATCTGTTTATATTTTCCATAACATCTAACCACAGAGTTGTGGGAGCAGGAAAATATCAACCTGTAAACATTTTTTATATTTTAAATAAGAAAAATAAACATGCGTTATAGATGTGATGAAAAAAGCTAGCAAGTCCACAGTACACAAGATATTTTGTAGAAATTCTGTGAATAAAACTGCACAACCTAAAAGAAATAATGCTCATCAAAAGGATAAGACTTATCTTTAGATAGAACAAAAATGATTTATTTTATTTAATTTGACATTTTTGCATTTATAAGGAAAGAGCTCTGTTATGGATGTGACGAATGTGAAATTGCCACTTGTGCGACTTTTGTAAATCAAATATAATAGTTTGAAAACACTGACAGAAACATTGATTATTTTTAAAGAACTGTAAAATACAAGCCTACTCAAAAAACACAGAAACGGAAATTATAAGTTTACTTCCAATAGGGTAGCCCCTTAAACAGCAGGTCTATCAATGCCAGAAACCGCTAATAACTCAATGCATTTGAGTTTTGAGTTTACAGTACACAACATATTTTGTAGAATTTCTGTGAATTAAACTGCACAACCAAAAAGAAATAATGCTCATCAAAAGGATAAGACTTGTCTTTCTATAGAACAAAAATGATTGATTTTATTTAATTTGACCTTTTTGCATTTATAAGGAAAGAGCTCTGTTATGGATGTGATGAATGTGAAATTGCCACTTGTACGACTTTTGTAAATCAAATATAATAGTTTGAAAACACTGACAGACATTGAGCATTTTTAAAGGACTGTTCATTACAAGCCTACTCAAAAAAAAACCCACAAAAAAACAACAACGCAGAAACGGTTTTGCTATTTTATTTATAATGAATTATATGTTTACTTCCAAAAAGCTAGCCCCCTTAAACAGCAGGTCTATCAATGCCAGAAACTGCTAATAACTCAATGCATTTGACTCAACACACAGAGATTAAAAACACCTCACCAAATTTCAGCCACTGCCAAAAAAAAGAGACAGAAAATCCAGCAGTGCCTCCCAGAGCAGGAAAAGGCGTCTGTTTACAAGTTTTACATATAAACAGAAGAGGGGAAAAAACTGACTTTCTGTAAAAATAAAAAAGAATAATAATAAAAAGAGCACAAAAACATGCTGACGCATTTCCCCAGCAATTGTGAAATATTTAAAACGTGTGAAATTTGTCTTTCATGCAATGCTGCCATAAAAAGCTGATTTCACTGCATTCAAAAAGGAAGCTCCAAATATCCTCACTTCCCTCATGCAACTAGCAAAATATACATAAATATATGAACAGCCGAACACGTGTGACCATTACATGTGACAGTCCAAAGCATGACACTAAACACACCAGCTCTGCACCTTCAGTCTGATCATCACAATATCTGCAGATGTGCACAAAAAAAATCCATACACGAAAGGAAATGCCAGCTTGCTATGAACGGCTTCAATATTCCCTTGCTTATGACATTGAGGAAATTCATAACAGCACACATATTGAGCATACACCTCAATATTCACGAAGTTTGTGACGCGTTTAAGATCTACATGCGATTCACAACAACAAGACAGTCGAATGCGAATATATCCCTGCAAGCAAAATTAATTGTAATTTCTTAATTTCTCGAAATATCTGCCGACAGGGGGCGCTAATTTCGCAGCCAAAACCGAAAACGACATTTACACTCTTAATTTCATCGACAATAACAAGTCTTTCAGCAAACACACTCTCGTTAGTTTCACTAACATCAAACTTGACGAAGTTGTAGTCGTCAAGCGAGCGCCAAAACGCTTAAAGCCGGCCTTTCCTTCCCGCCGCCACACAAGGAGGAGTGAAGCGAAAAATTCAGAGGGAAATTCAGCAAACATGGCTGCTGCGTGAGCTTTTTGTGTTTTCAGATTGTACCCTACCCCGTCTGATTTCAACTCCGCGAATTTAACGCACGAAATAGCGAAGGGGTTTCGATGCAAACGCGAGGACGGATGAGCAGAACGAGCCACGCAACAATTCACCGCAACACACACAAACTCGCCGCAAAACTTTTATTTCCACCAAGCGGCTCCGCAAAAGGAAAAAAAGAGAAAAAAAAATCAACAGATCCATGCACTGCACGACACATCCAGATCCCATTTGCGAGAATTGTGATGCGACCTTACCGCGCGCACGAACACGAGCTCCCGGTGGTTCTGCGATCAAAGCGCCCGTTAGTTACATTGTATCGTTTGTGAATGAGGAAAGACGCGTGTGCTCCACTTTTTGTTACCTCCCAAAATGATGCGGGTCATGCGGAGAAATTTTCAGGGAATGGAAGAAATCCTCCCCTTCGGATCTCAAAATGACGAAACGAGCGGGTCTTTCCGGGGCATTTTTTTTCTCCGTTTGCTCGAAATGAAAAAAAGAGATCTCCAAAATTTGATTTGGGATGAATTTCTCTCCTCGCTGCTGCTGTGTCCGCCGATTCCTCAGTGTGGCTGAGGTGTATTAATGTTGCGGTCTGCCCCACGGACACACTCATCCGCCATCATGCAAGGGCAGGTTCTCAATTTGCAAATGCATTAATTTCACACAATGCCTTTATGAAGCTCATATCGGGTCTGCTGGCGTGTCTTTCGGGTTCGATAAGGAAAATCACTTATAAAGCTTTAGTTTGCGAGCAAATTTTGCTCATTTAGAGCAAGTTT
>CAIGQQ010037133.1:5270-19097 GCA_903798035.1 Danio albolineatus | reverse complement strand
ATAATAATAATAATAATAATAATAATAATAATAATAATAATAATAATAATGATGATGATGAGGATGATGATCATGATCATGATGATGATAATAATAATAATAATAATAATAAAACAAATAATAAAAATAATAATAATAAATATACAATTATAAATATAAAATATAAATATAAAATACAATTATAAATCGATAAATCGTCCCTATCTCAAGTTCAAATTCAAGTATTGTCGAAGCATTTTGATAATCGTATATGAAATACACTTACATCTTCAAAGCACTACTGATATTATCCTAATACACTGATATCAATGAATAAATAGTTTCTCTTTCTTTCTCTGTCTGTCAGATCTGAAGCTTTCGGACATCAACACTAATGAAGGCAAATATTTCCACAAGCCCTAGATATACAGCACTCCGAGAGTGAGCGGAGTCTCCGCGTTGACGCGATTACCTAATCGTCTGACACCCAATCTGACAGATCGATGTAGATGTTATCTACAAGTTCAGCACTTAATACAGCGCAAACCAGCTTCATCATTCACATGCACAACATCCATGTCACGCAAACACAATCAGGTGGGTTAGTTGAGGTGAAGTTGGTTTTATATGCGCACATTTGGACGGAAAAGTACACCCTGCAAATCCTACATGAACAAATCATGTTTAGGAGCCAAAGACTATCCCAGTGCTCAGTCAATGAAACAGTGCTAATGTTGGTTTCAAATCAGCATGCTATTTTATTTAAAGTATAGCGTGGTGAACATTTAGTGTCACTGCTTAAAAATATACCGCTGGAATGACATGCGCTGTTTTAAAATATACACCAGAGTAGTTGGCGGTTCATTCCGCTGCGGATCATATGACTAAGCTGAAGGAAAATGAATGAATGTGCAAATATATAACCAACTTAACCTCAATACAAACACACACACACACTTACACACTAAGCACAAATCTGTTCCTACCAGCTATAACAGTAGGAGACCGCTGGCCACCCTCAGCCTTGACCCACATCTGTAGGGTGAAATTGCCTTTTGGTATCTCCACTCCAGGCTTGAGCCTCAGCTGGTCTCCCCTGCCCGTAAAATACACGGCTTTCCCCCGGGATGAGCTCGCATCCTCGGTTGGAGAGGAGCGCCGGCGCTGGCGGGGGATCCGGCGGTCCATCCCCGGCAGGGAGCGCTTGCCCCGGGGCAGCCTGGTGCCACAAGCTCCCGGGAAAACCAGCTTGGCTTCTCTGATCTTCACCAGCTCGCGTTTGGATCGGGTGTTTCTCAGGACCGTCCCGCACTCCGATCCCACGCACAGGAGGACGAGCAGGATGGCGAGACACTGGAGAAAAGTCCGAACTTTCATTTTCCCCGAATGCACAGGAGATGGAAGTCCCGGAGAATGAAACGCGCGCACGGACGCGCTACACCAGCTTCTCTCCAAACAAACAAGAAAAGTCCTTCCACTTGTTTTCTGCTCTTTCCCAATGGCTTGTCAAAGAATGTTCCAGACAGCGCACAAATAAGCCATGGAGCTTATTATAACGCGTCTTCTGCGCGAGATTGAGTTTTTCCTTTACGCTTAATTGATTGATTCGACAAGTAATCGATTAATCAAGATCTTCATTGACACCCGGCGCATTTCTGTCTCCCTCCACGCGCATAAAACACACAGTTTTTGTGAATGCAGAAGGCGTCCGAGCATGACAGGCTGTCTGTCATGTGTGTGTGTGGAGCGCGTTCAGAAGTTGCATTGGCGCGAGGAGTTGAAGTGAACGGAGCATCGCGGGTTCTCCTCGCGTGTGAGTGTGTGCGTGTGTGTGTGTGTGTGTGTGTGTGTGTGAGAGCTCTGCTGGAGATCCTTCAGGCTTTAAAGAGTGAGATGGAAGCAGAGCACAGCAGTTTTTTGCGCCCGCCGATCCTGCTTTCGTTGTGCTGAAGTCACAGTTCTGACGAGGAGATTTCTACACATGCTCTCCAAGTGTTGGACAGTGTTTCCAGAAGTGGGAAGGGGGGTGTGTGCGCGTGTGTGTGTGTAGTGTGTGTATCCCTCTAGTGGCAATTCAAACCATTTCATTCATTTGAAAGTTGTCACAGTATTAGGCAGACAGTCGCGTCAAGAAGCGTTTCGACATACGAAACATACTGTCTTGTTTTCAGAAATAATGAGTCAAAAGTGAATTTTTCCTATAAAGTGCCAATGAGTTAAGCAAAATGATCCTATTTCAAAGCATAAACAAGATTATTTTGCTTGTTTTAAGGAAAAAATCACTTCATTTTGACTCAATAATTGTCATATTTTTCTTGATTTAAGAACTTTTAGATATTTGGACTAGAAATAAGACACAACATTAAGCAAGAAAAGCATTTATTTATTTATTTATTTATTATTATTTTTTGTATACATCAGTGTATACATCAAAAAAGACTACTTCTCAGTTTAAACAACACAACTCTTGAGTTCTTTGGAACAATTTATGTTCAAGCCATTTAAATTTGCAAAAACTAAAAGCTTTTCTTGCTTAAAGTTTTTGTCTCCAGTCCAAAATATCTAAAAACTCTTAAATCAAGAAGTGTTTTCTAGACATGCGAAACATACTGTCTTGTTTTCAGAAATAATGAGTCAAAAATGAGATTTTTCCTATAAAGTGCCAATGAGTTAAGCAAAATGATCTTATTTCAAAGCATAAACAAGGTTATTTAGCTTGTTATAAGGAAAAAATCACTTCATTTTGAATTAATAATTGTCATATTTTTCTTGATTTAAGAACTTTTAGATATTTGGACTAGAAATAAGACACAACATTAAGCAAGAAAAGCATTTATTTATTTATTTATTTATTATTATTTTTTGTATACATCAGTGTATACATCAAAAAAGACTACTTCTCAGTTTAAACAACACAACTCTTGAGTTCTTTGGAACAATTTATGTTCAAGCCATTTAAATTTGCAAAAACTAAAAGCTTTTCTTGCTTAAAGTTTTTGTCTCCAGTCCAAAATATCTAAAAACTCTTAAATCAAGAAGTGTTTTCTAGACATGCGAAACATACTGTCTTGTTTTCAGAAATAATGAGTCAAAAATGAGATTTTTCCTATAAAGTGCCAATGAGTTAAGCAAAATGATCTTATTTCAAAGCATAAACAAGGTTATTTAGCTTGTTATAAGGAAAAAATCACTTCATTTTGAATTAATAATTGTCATATTTTTCTTGATTTAAGAACTTTTAGATATTTGGACTAGAAACAAAGACACAACATTAAGCAAGAAAAGCATTTATTTATTATTTTTTAAAATTAATTATTTTGAAGTGTCTACATCCAAAAAGACTACTTCTCAGTTTAAACAACACAACTCTTGAGTTTTTTGGAACAATTTATGTTCAACTCACTTAAATTTGCAAAAATTAAAAGCTTTTCTTGCTTAAAGTTTTTGTCTCCAGTCCAAAATATCTAAAAACTCTTAAATCAAGAAGCGTTTTCTAGACATGCGAAACATACTGTCTTGTTTTTTAGAAATAATCGGTCAAAATTGAGTTTTTCCTATAAACTGTCAATGGCTAAAAAATGATCTTATTTCATGCATAGACAAGGTTAGTTTGCTTGTTTTGACAAAAAAAAATAGCTTCATTTTAACTAATTTCTAATATTTTTGTCTTGATTTAAGAACTTTTAGATATTTGGATAAGAAATAAGAAAAACAATTTATGTTCAACCCACTTAAATTTGCAAAAACTAAAAGCTTTTCTTACTTAGAGTTTTTGTCCCAAGTCCAAAATATCTAAACAGTCTTAAATCTAGAAGCATTTTCTAGACATGCAAAACATGTTGTCTTGTTTTCAGAAATAATCGCTCAAAATTAGGTGAGTTTTTTTCTATAAATTCCCAACGATGTGAGCAAAATGATTATTTCAAAGCATAAACAAGATTATTTTGCTTGTTTTAAGGGGGAAAAAAATCACTTCATTTTGACTCATTTCTAATATTTTGTCTCGATTTAAGAACTTTTAGATATTTGGATTAGAAATAAGACAAAAAAGTAAGAAAAGCATTTATTTATTTATTTATTTATTTATTTATTTATTTATTTATCATTTATAGACATGTGAAACATATTGTCTTGTTTTCAGAAATAATGAGTCAAAACTAAGTAATATTTTTCTAAATTCCCAACGATGTGAGCAAAATGATCTTATTTCTAAAGCATAAACAAGATTAGTTTGCTTGTTTTAAGGGGAAAAAATCACTTCATTTTGACTCATTTCTAATATTTTGTCTTGATTTAAGAACTTTTAGATATTTGGATTAGAAATAAGACAAAAAAAAGTAAGAAAAGCATTTATTTATTTATTTATTTAATTTTATTATTTGTATTATTTTTGCAGTGTATTTAACAAAAAAGACTTTTGCTGCTTGTTCAAACTACTTAAACAACAAAACTCTTAAGTTTATTTGGAACAATTTATGTTCAACGCACTGCAAAATTATTTGTTCGCTTGTTTTAAGGAAAAAAAATCACTTCATTTTCACTCATTATTTCTTTCTTTTTTTGAATATTTTGATTAGAAACAAGACAAAAATATTAAGTAAGAAAAGCATTTATTTATTTATTTGTTTGTTTGTTTGTTTTTTTGCTTGTTTGTTTGTTTATTTATTTATTTGTTATTTTTGCAGTGTAAATAACAACAACAAAAAAACACTTTTGCTGCTTGTTCAAACTACTTCTAAGTTTAAACACCACCACTCTCTTACGCTCTTTTTGGAATAATTTATGTTCAACCCACTTAAATTTGTAACAACAATTCAGTTAGCTTAATCCATTTGTGTTGGGACGACATGCAGTAACTGTGCGGAAGCCAGCGTTTTCTAACAGTGCACGAGAAACCGGTCGAGAAGGACAAAGAGCAGGAATTTGTGCTATTCTGCATGAAATCGTCGGCGTTTATTTCCTCCGTCTTTGAGGTGGTCCACCTTTGTATGGCAGACCATCTGTGTGGAGCGTGGAGACTGGAATGCCACCAGATCTTTTGTTCTCTGTTTGTTTGGTGTAAACGAACACGCAGACAGCAGAAAATTGCTACCTACCATTAAGCAGGGCCAAACCGATGTTAAATATTTGTCTCAGTTTTGTCACATTGCAGTGGTGAGACCGCATTTTTTGCTTTCTCCTTTGTCCAGACAGAGCAGAAGAATGACATGGGTCACAGCGGTCAGGTCACGAGACTGGTGCTCAGAGGAAACCCTTAGTAAATCACAGGTCACGAACGTACATGCAATACAGTTTAGGATTTACACGTCACAGTTATTAGCCTGGGATTTAATTGATCTCCTTTTTAATAAATATCTCCCAAATGATGTTTAACAGAGCGAGGAAATTTTCACAGTATTTCCTAAAACATTTTTTCTTTTGGATAAACTCTTATTTGTTTTATTTAGGCTAGAATAAAAGCATTTTTTAATTTTAAAGACGTTTTAAGGTCAATAATATTATCCCCTGGGTCAGCTGGCATTTCTGCACTGAAAAAAATTCAACATTTACGCAGTGGATGCCCTTCCAGCAGCATCCCAGTACTTGGAATCACCCATACCAGGGTTCATACGGTCATGAAAAACCTGGAAAAGCCATGGAACTTTGACATGGCATTTTCCAGGCCTGGAAAAGTTTTGGAAAAACTTAAAACCCCACAAAGTTTTGGAAATGTCATGGAAATTAGTTTAACAAATATCTGTACACTTAAATTTACAGTTGGTTAGTTGTGTTTACTTCTCCTCTGTCCATTGTCAAACACATGCTCTCACATTATTAGTGCGGTGTGAACATTATCTAAATTAATTTTACAGATATAAAGATTAATTATTATTTTTTTCTAATTAATTTAAACAAAATAGATTGCTACGTTTTATGATATGGTGTAATAACTTTGAAGATGTGTCATTTTTCTTATTATTTAGACATTAAATTAAACATTAGGTCATGAGAATTGACTTGAAAGTCCTGGAAAAGTCATTGAATTTTAGTAGTAAAAATGTGTATGAACTGTGCCATAGACACATTCACATGCACACATTCACACACACATCCAATTTAGCTCATCGCTCAAAAACAAACTACTTATTTAAAATAAGCTGAAACAACATAATTCTTGAGATTTCATTGGGACAACTTAATTTTTTTATGTTCAATCTACATAAATTTGTTAGAAATGTTGAGCTAACCTAATCAATTTGTGTTGGGACAACATGAAAGAATTGTGTGGAACGCTGCATTTTTAATTCATTAAATTTCCTTCGGCTTAGTTCCTAAGTTCCACAGTGGAATGAACCGCCAACTATTCCAGCATATGTTTTACACAGCGGATGCCCTTCTAGCCGCAACCCAGTACTAGGAATCACCCATACACACTCACATTCACACACACATCCAATTTAGCTCATGACGCAAAAACAAACTACTTATTAATGTAAAATGAGCTGAAACAACATAATTCTTGAGATTTCATTGGGACAACTTAATTTTTTATGTTCAATCAACATAAATTTGTTAGAAGTGTTAAGCTAACCTAATCGATTTGTGTTAGGACAACGTGAATGACTTGTGTGGAACGCTGCATTTTTTATTCATTTGTTTTCCTTCGGCTTATTTCCTTTATTCATCACGAGTCGTCACAGTGGAATGAACCACTAACTATTCCAGCATACGTTTTACACAGCGGATGCCCTTCTAGCTGCAACCCAGTACTGGGAATCACCCATACACACTCACATTCACACACACACATCCAATTTAGCTCATCACGCAAAACAAACTTACTTAAAATGAGCTGAAACAACATATTTCTTGAGATTTCATTGGGACAACTTAAAATTTTCATGTTCAATCGACATAAATTTGTTAGAACTGTTAAGTTAACCGAATCGATTTGTGTTGGGACAACGTGAATGAATTGTGTGGAACGCTGCATTTTTAATAATTAAATTTCCTTCGGCTTAGTTCCTTTAAGTTCCACAGTGGAATGAACCGCCAACTATTCCAGCATATCTTTTACACAGCGGATGCCCTTCCAGCTGTAACCCAGTACTGGGAATCACCCATACACACTCACATTCACACTCACATTCATAAACCAATTTAGCTCATCATGCAAAAACAAACTACTTATTTAAAATGAGCTGAAACAACATAATTCTTGAGATTTCATTGGGACAACTTAATTTTTTATGTTCAATCAACATAAATTTGTTAGGAGTGTTAAGTTAACCGAATCGATTTGTGTTGGGACAACGTGAATGAATTGTGTGGAACGCTGCATTTTTAATAATTAAATTTCCTTCGGCTTAGCTCCTTTAAGTTCCACAGTGGAATGAACCGCCAACTATTCCAGCATATGTTTTACACAGCGGATGCCCTTCCAGCTGCAACCCAGTACTGGGCAACACCCATACACACTCATTCACACAAACATCCATACATTATGACCGATTTAGTTCATCCAATTCCCCTATAGCGCATGTGTTTGGACTGTGGGGGAAAACTATACGCCAACACGGAGAGAACATGCAAACTCCCTACAGAAATGTCAACTGACACAGTTGGGACTCAAACCGGCGACCTTTTTACTGTAAGGCGACAGTGCTAACCACTAAGCCACACATGCCACCCCTAAATGAGATAATAACATATATTTATTGCAATGATTTGTGTATAGATCTAAAAATATTAAACATGTATGAAGAAGAATTGCTTATTCTTACATGCAAGGTTGTTAAGAGTACAGGATCTGTGATCAGTGACCATTAGAAAAGAGACTTGCACAGCTTAAAAACTCTATAACCTGTGCAAACAACACACAAAAAACATCCAACTCACGACACTGGAAAGAGAATAACATGATAATCCTGCAAACATCAATCTCTAGGCTGATTTTCACGATTGCCAGGAGTACAAAAGGAAAAACACACTGGAGCATAATCCATTAATGCATGCCAAAATATAATCTGCCACTTCGGAGAAGCTAAAGTGCAAACCTAAATGCCGAGCGTGATCCGTTTAAAAAAAAGCACGAGAGACGAAATACTAACAATGGTCAATCAATATAAAGACTGCTTGACTCTGGTTTTAGGAATAACCGGATGAACAATGCTGTGGCTTTGTGCACTGATTTACCACTTTTTTTTAAGATAAGTGGTTGCAAACAATCAATATGGGCTGAATTTAAACAAACATATTAAGCTGATCATTACTAAATTGCATTTGTTTGTTTAAATTCAGCTCATATTAATAGTTTGCAAGCACTTTACGTTAAGAAGAATTAGTAAATGCAGTTTTTGTCAGTGCATATATTCACCGTTTCCTCAGAAAATATACAAACACTTTACTTTTGATATATAAAAACGTGGATCATTTGGATAACTGGCTCAAATAAGGATGTCCGCTTGATTTAATTTACACTGAATTCAACTCTCGTGCGATAACAAAACATAATAACTCCTAGTCTCGCTGTCTGTTTTTGCCCCGCCAAACAGAAATAGTTACAAACAAAGCTACGGCAGAAGGAAAGTGGTTGCAAACAATCAATATGGGCTGAATTTAAACAAACATATTAAGCTGATCATTACTAGATTGCATTTGTTTGTTTAAATTCAGCTTATATTAATTGTTTGCAAGCACTTTACCTTAAGAAGAATTAGTAAATGCAATTCTTGTGAGTGTATATACTCATTGCTCACAGTTTCTTCAGAAAATACACAAACAATACTCTACTTTGATGGATAAAAATGTGGATAATTTGGATAACCGGCTCAAATAATGATGTACGATTGATTTAAATTACACTGAATCCAATCAAAACTCTCGTGCAATAACATAAACGTAACATATACACAATAACTCCTAGTTTCACTGTCTGTTTTGCCAAACAGAAATAGTTACAAACAAAGCTACAGCAGAAAATCCACTACGGCACACAAAATCCACCAAAATCCCCGAGGCACGACTGTAATCCTGTACATCATCAGTGAAGACCTGTTCAGGCAAACACTGGGAACCGTACAGCGAGCCGTCACACATTCGTCATGTGGAAAATAAACACGCACGGCGTATTTGGTTATTTTTTTAGCAAAGTATGTTGTGTTTTGGCTATAAATTGTAATTTCAGTGCACCACTTATGCAACTATTATATATTTGTCTTTATTTTGTAATTTATTTATTTTTCCCCATTTTTTATGCTTTTGAATTTCATTATAGGAACTTAATCTTTTTTTTAACCTTGGAAAGTAAAAAAAAAGTGACTTTTATGAACATTTTGAATAGTTTAAAGTGCTATATTCATTATATATTCTATTTTTTTCATATTCACCTTAGGGTTGGTTTGATAGACGATGCCACCATCCATCAACGAAGGCTGATAGACATCAAGATGCTGAGCCCACATCACGATCCTCTGCCTCCGTCACAGCAGTAACCTGCTCATGAAAAACACACACTCAGGCCTCGTTTACACTGATACGTCTTAGTTTAAAATGGCATTTTGGAACGAAAACAATCTACAGACACTGACATTTCATCTAGCATTTCTGAACAGCCCTCCAACCACACTATATCGCTGAAAACACACATCACGTGACCACCAGGGATGGGTGGATCGATCCTAAAGTATCGATATTTTCGATACTGGGAATGTATCGAACCTTAAGTAAAGGTATCGATATTTTCTGGGTTTTTTTTCTTACCGAGTGATCAGATATTTTGAAATATCTAAATAATTATAGCGCCGCATATTATATAAATATTTACTTGAACACGAATGGGAACTATAATATTCTTCCACCGAAGGCTGATAGACATCACGATGCTGAGCCGGCATCGCGATCCTCCACTCCCGTCACAGCAGCAACCTGTTCTGAAAAATACACACTCAGGCCTCGTTTACACTGATGTGTCTTAGTTTAAAATGGCATTCTAGAACAGAAACAATCCACATCCACACTGGTGTTTCATCTAGCATTTCTGAACAGCCCCCAGTCCACACTATATCGCTGAAAACACACATCACGTGACCACCAGGGATGGCCGGATCGATACTGAAGTATCAATATTTTCGATACTGGGAATGTACCGAAAGGATCGATCCTTAAGTAAAGGTATCGATATTTTCTGGGTTTTTTTTCTTACTGAGTGATCAGAGATTTTGAAATATCTAAATAATTATAGTGCCGCATATTATATAAATATTTACTTAAATAGGAACACCAATGGGAACTATAATATTCTTCCGCCGAAGGCCGATAAACATCACGATGCTGAGCCGGTATTGCAATCCTCCGCCCCGCTCCCATCGCAGCAGCAACCTGCTCATGAAAAATACACCCTCAGGCCTCGTTTACAATGATGCATCTTAGTTTAAAACGAAAACATTTCACATCGACACTGGTGCTTCATCTAGCATTTCTGAACAGCCCTCCAACCACACTATACTGCTGAAACAGAAATCATGTGACCACTAGGGATGGGCGGATCGATCCTGAAGTATCGATATTTTCGATACTGGGAATGTATCGAACCTTAAGTGAAGGTATCTATATTTTCTGGGGGGTTTTCTTACTGAGTGATCAGATATTTTGAAATATCTAAATACAGTAATTTTAGCACTGCATATTATATAAATATTTACTTAAATAGAAACACCAATGGGAACTATAATATTCTTCCGCCGAAGGCCGATAGACATCACGATGCTGAGCCGGTATTGCAATCCTCCGCCCCGCTCCCGTCACAGCAGCAACCTACTCATGAAAAATACACCCTCAGGCCTCGTTTACAATGATACTTTCTGGTTTAAAATGGCATTCTAGAACCAAAACAATCCACATCGACACTGGTGTTTCATCTAGCATTTCTGAACAGCCCCCAGTCCACACTATACTGCTGAAAACACACATCACGTGACCACTAGGGATGGGCGGATCGATCCTGAAGTATCGATATTTTCGATACTGGGAATGTATTGAAAGGATCGATCCTTCAGTAAAGGTATCGATATTTTCTGGGGGTTTTTTTCTTACTGAGTGATCAGAGGTTTTTGAAATATCTAAATAATTATAGCGCCGCATATTATTTAGATATTTACTTAAATAGGAACACGAATGGGAACTATAATATTCTTCCGCCGAAGGCTGATAAATATTACGATGCTGAGCCGGCATCCTGATCCTCTGCTCCCATCACAGCAGCAACCTGCTCATGAAAAATACACACTCAGACGCTGTTTACACTGATACTGTACGTCTTGGTTTAAAATGGCATTTCAGAACGAAAACAATCCACATCCACACTGGCGTTTCATCTAGCATTTCTGAACAGCCCTCCAACCACACTATATCGCTGAAAACACACATCACGTGACCACTAGGGATGGGCGGATCGATCCTGAAGTATCAATATTTTCGATACTAGGAATGTATCGATCCTTAAGTAAAGGTATCGATATTTTCTGGGGGGGTTTTCTTACCGAGTGATCAGAGATTTTGAAATATCTAAATAGTTATAGGGCTGCATATTACATAAATATTTACTTAAATAGGAACACCAATGGGAACTATAATATTCTTCCGCTATATCTTCGCTGATAGGTCAATGTTATCTCATGGCACAGTGGTACAGACACCACACACACACACACACACACACACCCAGCGTGGGTTGTAAAACTGGAGAGCGGAGCTGTCGACATCATGACTGAACGTAAGCAAAGCGTAATCTGCAGTTATCATAAAAGTAATGGGCTAAAGCAAAAAAAAAATCTGTTGTTCCTTCACAAAAACCTGGAAACTGATTAAAATCAGGAAAAGCCCCGGGAAAAGCAGTTGAATGAATGAATAATAATAATAATGATAATTTAATACTTTTTGTGTTGTTATTTTGGCGATCAAAAGGACATCAGCTTCATGCAGATGAATTAAGTCACAATTACAGTCCTTCTATACTTTACTGCATCAAAAATAATCTCTACCTTTGATAAAAAAAAAATGACTTTTCTTATCCTCAACTTGCTTCATACACCCTAAATACAGTATGCATGTATAAATCCACCTCAAATATCACACACAAAGCTCTTCAGATCCGCTGGTCACTAGTCTGTTGTCCTCAACAACTGCTGCTTAATTGGAATCACAAGCATGAGCAGTTGGTGTCGCAGCGTTCACCGTAATCTCCGAAACACAGACAGAGGTGAAGCGAGAATGAAGTCATCTGAGAATGAAGTCATCCGCGAACGCAGCCAAGATCCCCACATGAAGAGGCTTTATTAGAGCTTCAGGACGGCGTACAGACTGTGACGGACAACAGAAACACGGCTCAAAGTCATGCCTTTTAACCCTCGGGTGCTGTTTTCATCCACTCTAGGGTGATTTTGAGGATTCATTTGGCCACAACGTTCTCTGCGTTTCAGCAAATGGGATGCCTTCAGCTGCCAAGTCTTATTTTGACACATATTTTGAGAAAATGCTTTGGAGTTTAAAAAAAAACTCAACAAGCTGTGGGCAAATTGACTACCCTTTCGTTATGTTAGAGGCTGTTTTTGGCCCATTGACTTCCAATATAATCACATTTTTTGAATGCAAAGCCATGACAGCATATGCATTCTTGATTATCTGTCATTTTCTCTGTTAGGAAGAGGTGCAATTTGTGATTTTTACAGTTGATCAAATAGGTTAAAAGGGTCATTGCATGTCAAATCAGAATTGCAGAGAGTTTTTTAATATTCTGCCTAAATTCCAACTAGTAAGTGCCAATAAAAACACTTCTTCTAGGTGTAAACATGGCAAAAAAACAGCTCTTTCTGATTTTGATTTCTTCCCAGAGATGGGTTGCAGCTGGAAGGGCATCCGCTGCGTAAAACTTTACACTACATGTTGCAATGTATACTACCTGACAAAAGTCTAGTCGTCTATCCAAGTTTAAGAAACAACAAATAATAGCTTGACTTCTTGTTGATCATTTGGAGAAGTGGCAGAAGGTTGATTTGTCAGATGAATCATCTGCTGAACTACATCCCAATCATATGACCTACTGGAACCAACATGGAGCAAGATTCTCACTGAAATCAGTCAAGTTTGGTGAAGGAGAGATCATGGTTTGGGGTTACATTCAGTATAGGGAGATCTGCAGAGTGGATGGCAACATCAACAGCCTGAGGTATCGAGACATCTGTGCTGCCTATTACATTACAAACCACAGGAGAGGGCAGATTCTCCAGCAGGATAGCGCTCCTTCTCATACTTCAGCCTCCACATCAAAGCTCCTGAAAGCAAAGAAGGTCAAAGTGCTCCAGGATTGGCCAGCCCAGTCACCAGACATGAACATTATTGAGCATGTCTGGGGTGAGATGAAGGAGGAGGCGTTGAAGATGAACCCAAAGGATCTGAACTCTGGAAGTCCTGCAAGGACACTTTCTTTTGCATTCCAGATGACTTTATTAATGCGCTATTGGAGTCATTGCAGAGATGTGTGGATGCAGTCCTCCAAGCTCATGGGAGTCATGCACAATATTCAACTGCAGCATGACTTTATATTCTATACTGGACATTATACGAGACTTTAGTTTAAGCAGAGTCAGACCGCACTGTCCTCATTAAATCATTAGAAATCAAACATTGACCATATTTTATTGTGGTAAAGATCGCCGGAAATTGAAACCGATTGCTACAATAATGCCAGACAGAGATCAAGATCCCATAATGCAATTAAAAAGCATGATTAAATAAATAAATAAAAAATACAAGATACTGCTCATTCACACACACACACACACACACACACACACACACACACACACACAC
>CAIGQQ010037132.1:8757-25207 GCA_903798035.1 Danio albolineatus | reverse complement strand
ATATATATATATATATATATATATATATATATATATATATATATATATATGATAGCCGTGCGATATTCTGTAATAACAGCACTCGTACTGCCTCTTCACCTCTCTGTATTCCTCCGCTCACATAGAGTGACAGCAGATCAATAAACGCACTACAGTTTGCAAGTATTGATCTGTTTGATTTGCTTTGGCTTTTTCATAATAGGGTTTGCATATAGATGTAGAAAGTGTTGAAATGCATCACAGAGAACAGAAAATCTGAAACAAATAAAAAAAATTAAACAAATCAACCTTAACAAAAATAAATAAATAAATAACAAGAATAAACAGTAAAATTTACATACAAAGGGGTTATATTTGTTATTATATAAGGTTTATTTATGGATAGTGTTTAATAAAAAAAATATATATACATATCAACCAAGTCAATCTTCGCTAAAACAAAAAAATAATAATAATTAAAGTTGAATGTGTCCTTTTAGATACACATACACAATTTAATGACCAAGAAAAAGGCTCCACAGCCACCCACATGAAACATATATTAGTCATTTATAGTAAATACTGTAGTGTCTTTGAATGTAATGTAATGTGTATTTATATATGTAATGTGTATTTATATAGCGCATTTATTGTGTATGGCCATACACCCAAAGCGCTTTACAATCATGAGGGTTACTCAGTCATGAGGTTCATTGAACATACTATAATGCTATTATATGCTAGTATTAAATACGGAGTAAAAAATCTCTGTAAATTAGCAGTTTTACATATTTTGTTATCCTGATTTTTATTTTTCCCCTGAGTATATCTGTTTTTGAATTGCATTATGGAATCTTGATCTTTCCTCCAACAACTTTTAACCATGAAAAGTTGTAAAAAGTCACTTTTATGAACATTATTAATACTTTGCAGTGCTATATCGTCTGTGTTGGTGTTGTATATTACGCTACAAACACCTTGTAATAACCTGCCAGTGCATTTTCTGTCATTTCACAGACGTATTCCTCTATATATTATGCATTATATTATTTTTAAACAACCAAAATGTCAATAAAAGTCACTTTGTTTAACTGTATTGTTGAATTATCAGCATCAAAAGTGGACAGAGTAGAGATCAACATCCCATAAAGCAATTAATAATCGAAAAGAAACACAATATACAGAAACTGTTCATTAACAGATGTGTTTTACAGCGTATTAGATTTAGGTACCAATCACACTGAACTGAGTTTTAAATGGTTTTCTAATTACCGCCAGTGATAACCTACTGGAAAGAAAAAAAGTAAAAGTTTTTTTCCCAATAAATGGTCATTTTAGAGGGCAGTCTGAGAGAGAGATGAAGCAGACCTTTGATTATGACAGTAAAATATCAGCAGGAGTAATGGGCAAACACTTAACCAGAGTCAAATATTAAAGGTGAAAGATTTGAGAGATTTCCGTGTCACTCACCGCTGGAGTTGTGGGAATTGTTGATGTCTACACGACTGGACTGGCCGGACTGACCAGACAGTTTCCCTTCCAATTTAAGGCCAAAACTTCCCTCTGCAACACAAAATAACCCAATTAAAACCATTTAAATAATGCATATCAGTCAATGTCAAGAAATAACAATAAATATATACAGAGCTGAGTGCCCTTCTGTGAATTTTTTATTTTCAAATATTTCCCAAATGATGTTAAACAGATTTAGAAAATTTTCACAGTGTTTCCTATAATAGTTTTTTCTTCTGGAGTAAGTCGTATTTGTTTTATCCTCTAAAGGGTTGTTAGTCTGCATTATCTAGGGCAGAGATGTCCAAAGTAGGGCCCGTGGGCCACAGTTGGCCCAGTGTAACCTTTGATTTGGCCCACCATCCCATCTGAGAACAGAGTGAGAATGATGGGGGCAAATGTCTTTAACACAAAGATCGTCATTTCTAATTCAACACAACATTCTTTTGTTTGTTTGTTTGCTGAGCTACAATAAAAAAAAGCAAACTGAAATGAAATGTTTCAATTCAATCTCCGTCATTCGATGGAGAGAAAACTACGCAGAAGACATCGGCAAGCAAATTATGGCCAAAACTAGTGTAATTCTGTTATAAATGAGATTTTTTGCTTTTACTGTAATACGTTTATTATAAAATGTAAAAAAAAAAAAAATCTATAGGTTAATATAAAGCAATGTTTTTAAGTAACTTTGAATATCATTAAATAAATTAGGAAATGACCTGTGGCCCACTTGCCTTAATCAAGTTTGGTTTTTGTTAGAAAAAGTTTGGGCACCCCTAATCTAGGGCAACCGGAGTCGGGAACACTTCTTAAAAAACATCATAATTTGAACGGCATCTCCGCTTATGTTAGTCTTTTTTTATTATTATTATTCCAGAGTTTTCCATAAACTTGGACCAGGCCGTATCCTGAGCAGCTGCTGTGGTGGTCATGGAGGAGTGGAGAGCATGAGATCAATCCCTGTAAGACCCCAGTGACAGACGAGTCCTCGCATTGATCCTGAAGGGCCGGCCTGTACACCAGCCGGTGACCACTCCCACCTGTCCTCGATGGACGCCCAGCGTTCTCTAGCCTCTGGCCCCCGAGGAGAAATGGTCAGGCCCAACTGAGCCTGGTTTCTCTTGAGGTTTTTTAATCCTTCACTTTAGCCAATTGGTGAAGTTTTTCCTCACCGCTTTCGCCACTGACTTGCATGGGTCGGGACTTGTAGAGCTGCGCATCGATGGATTAATCTTCAGTGTTTGGACTCTCACCAGTGAATATTAAACCACACTGAACTGAACTAAACTCCAACACTGAAAACTGGACTGACACCGTTTCAATTTACTATAATCCTGTTTAGAAATGTGTTGAAAAAATCTGCTCCCTGTTAAACAGAAATTGGGGAAAGAAAATATGCCGGGGGGGCCAATAATTCATACTTTGACTGTATATGCTGGTTTCTTCCTTAAACATCACTCAACATAGGTCAGGCAGTTTCCATGAATAGGGAACAAACTGATTTTATTAGTTTTTGAATTATGTGAATTGTAAATTGATTAATGGCTCTTTTTTGGCAGGCAAAATGTAAAAGAAATCAAAACATTTAATTATGATGTTTAATGAGATGTTATAGCAATGCCTGATTTATGGAGGGCTTCTAAAAATATGACCATCAGGCAGTCGTGAGGGGAGGTTCGAAAGTCCTGACTCACAAGAGTCCAGAATTTGTCCTATACATGAGCTCATTTGTGCTATTTTGACTGCTGCTATGCCATCATCAATGATAAATGATCATAAATAACCCATCGAAAAAGGTTTTAGGGCTAAGGAGAATCCTGGTGTGACTTCAGTTAATCAGTTTTGGCCAATGCAAACAATTATTTAAGAGTCCAACCTCCAGCTGTGCAGGAAAACATCTGACACAAGCGAAGTCATCTTTCGATACTGTATTGTTTATAAATAGAGAAAACTTTACCTTTTTTTTTTAAATGTTGTTAAGGGTTTTCGATTTTATTTGAGAGGACAGTGTAGTTGACCTCAAGCCAGGAATCGAACTCGGGTCTCCGTGAGCACTTATATCAGCTATATGTCGGCGCACTTTACCACTAGGCTATTGGCGCCAACCAGGTAACTTTTACCGTAAATCCTGGAGCTTATTCTTGAAAGAAAACATGACCAATAAAAAAAAAGCATGAAGAGAAGCACCAAAAGCGATTCATATTAAAATCAATTTAAATGAATTTTCAAATGTAGTTTTGAAAGAGAGGCAAAGAGAGGCAAGGAAAAATAATAATAATAAAATAAATAAATAAATAATAATAATGAAAAAGTTTTATTATTATTATTTTAGTTATTATTATTATTATTATTATTATTATTATTATTATTAGTAGTAGTAGTAGTAGTAGTAGTAGTAGTAGTAGTATTTTTAAAAAGTATCCATGATGTTGATTTGTTTGGCTTTCATTACAATTCATCTTCATTTTCCATTTAAATAATAATAATAATATTATTATTAATAATAATAATAATAATAATAATCATCATAATAACGTTTTATTATTATTATTATTATTATTATTATTATTATTATTATTATTATTATTATTAATATTATTTTTAGTTTTATTATTATTATTATTGTTTTATTTATTATTAGTTTAATTATTATTATTATTATTAATATTATTATTATTATTATTATTATTTTAAGCATCCATGATGTTGAATTGTTTGGCTTTAATTACAATTCATCTTTAAAAAAATAAAATAAATAAATAATAATAATAATAATAATAATAATATTAAAATGGCGAATGAAGATGAATAAACATCAAATTAACATCATGTATGTATATATATATATATATATAAGCCTATATTACTCTTTTGTAGAGAGGGTCAAAATTATATTGTTCACATGATGTTTGGAGCCAAATAACAGCGGTAAAAATGACAGCGTTATCCTTACACAGAGATTAGAAAGTCTTTTAGCAAAACCCTTTGATGTTTAACAACCTCTGTCACATTTCACACCAACATTGACAGTTTACAAATGGAAAAAAGCATTGTGCGTGTCTGTGTGTTTATTCCAAAAGTCTGCATGTAAGTCTGTGACTCAAGATGTACTGTACATCTTTTAAATCGTTTATTATCTTTCATTAATTTTCATTAGGTATCATTGGATTATTTACAGAGATGCTGGGATGTCAGTGCGACTCCATGAGCAATCTGATCATTTCCAAATGTGGGTCACTTTGCATACAGCTGATACTTTTTTCTCTTTAAAGAGGAACGTCTGAAAAACATTGAGAATGTTGAGACAAGAAATGCATCTCATTTCCATATTTTCCCTTGCGTTCCACAGAACGTGCCAAAAATATTATTTTTCCAAAGTTTGCAAGCCTGGAACTGTAGAAGTATTTTAGATTTCTTAATTTCCTTTCAGATTCCAGCATTCTCAAGCCTTTTGGATTTGTAATCTTAATTTTTAAAGGTCTTATATATCCTTTTTCGATGGTCAAACTAACTAACTAAATAAATAAATAAATAAATCTGCAATTATCTGATGTTTTTAATAATTATCTGCATTAAAGTGGTGATTAAACATGAACATAGAATATATATATATTTTTTTTATAAAGTTGAGGCTCTTTGTCATGTTTATATAAAATATGCTAATATTCAAAGCAGAAAATATTCTGAGGGCCATGGAATTTAGGTAAAACGATCAAAAACGCTGGCAGTGGCTGGCAACTCCACTCATAATCAATTATAATGGGGAAAGAGTTAAAGACTTGTAAAATGTTATGAGCTTAGTTTACACCTCAATGCTTTAGTGGTTATGTTTACACAGTAACCAGCCTTAAAACACCATGCAAATGATACATTTCACTATCATTATACTGTACTGTACTGTACTGTACTGAAATAAATCCTCAAATCACATGCTTTCTGAATCACTTCTGGATGGATGGAATGGGATGGAATGGGATGGATGGATTAGGATGGGATGGAACGAACTGAATGGATGGAATGGGATGGATTGGGATGGATAGGAATGAGATTGGATGGAGATGGATAGATTGGGATGAAGGGATGGGATGGATTGGGATGGATGGATTGGGGAGGAGGGATGGATGAATTGAGAGGGAGGGATGAATGGATTTGGAGGGATGGATGGATTGAGATGGAGGGATAAATGGATTGGGAAAATGGATGGATGGATGGATCAGGAGGGATGGATTAGTTGGGATGGATTGATTGTTAGGGAATGGATGGATTGGGATGAAATGGACTGAATGGAGTGGATGGGGATGGCGGGATGAATGGATGGATTGGGATGGAGGGATGGATTGGGATGAGGGATGGATGGATTGGGATGAGATTGAATGGCGATAGAGGGATGGATGCATGAACTGGGAGGGAGGGAGGGATGGATTAATTGGGATGAATGGACTGGGAGGGAATGGGTGGATTGGATGGAAATGAGATGGGATGGATGTATGAACTGGGGGGGGGGGGAGGGATTGGGAGGGATGGATTAGTTGGGATGGATTGATTGGGAGGTAATGAATGGATTGGGATGAAATATACTGAATGGAGTGGATGGGGATGGCGGGATGAATGGATTGATTGATATGGAGAGATGGATTGGGATAAGGGATGGATGGATTGGGATGAGATTGGATGGCGATAGAGGGATGGATGCATGAACTGGGAGGGAGGGATGGATTGAGAGGGATGGATTTGTTGGGATGAATGGACTGGGAGGGAATGGATGGATTGGGATGGCATGGATGGGAATGAGATGGGATGGAGAGGGATGGATGTATGAACTGGTTGGGAGGGATGGATTGGTTGGGATGAATGGATTGGGAGGTTAAAAGGCATAAAAGGTTTTAGGGCTAAGGAGAATCCTGGTGTGACTTCAGTTAATCAGTTTTGGCCAATGCAAACAATTATTTAAGAGTCCAACCTCCAGCTGTGCAGGAAAACATCTGACACAAGCGAAGTCATCTTTCGATACTGTATTGTTTATAAATAGAGAAAACTTGACCGTTTTTAAAAAAAATGTTGTTAGGGGTTTTCGATTTAATTTGAGAGGACAGTGTAGTTGACCTCAAGCCGGGAATCGAACTCGGGTCTCCGTGAGCACTTATATCGGCTATATGTCGGCGCACTTTACTACTAGGCTATTGGCGCCAACCAGGTAACTTTTACCGTAAATCCTGGAGCTTATTCTTGAAAGAAAACATGACCAATAAAAAAAGCATGAAGAGAAGCACCAAAAGCGATCCATATTAAAATCAATTTAAATGAATTTTCAAATGTAGTTTTTTTTTTTACAAGAGAGGCAAGGAAAAAAAATTTAAAATAAAATAAATAAATCAATATATATATAAATAATAATAATGAAAAAGTCTTATTATTATTATTTTAGTTATTAGTATTATTATTATTATTATTAGTAGTAGTAGTAGTAGTAGTAGTATTTTTAAAAAGCATCCATGATGTTGATTTGTTTGGCTTTCATTACAATTGGAATGGATGGATTGGGATAGAAAGGGATGGAATAGGACAGAATGGATTGGGATGGAATTGATTGAATGGAATGGGATAGACTGGATCGGGATGGATTGGGACGGAGGGATGGAAGGGATGGGGACGGATTGGTATGGAGGGATGATGGATTTTGATGGATGGATACAGAAGATAGATAGACAGACAGATATATCTACAGCAATGATACACTACACTATGACTACCCCAATATTAGAGGTTATAGAATAGTCTACGTCTGAAATATGTCCTATACGCAAAAGATTAATTACCCAACATGTTAACATTAAAAACTTCCCTCATCCACAATTAATAATAATAATAATAATAATAATAATAATAATAATAATAACACACACACCGTTCAATAGCAGTCATGCATTCATATCTCCCAGCGAAGCCACGAATCTCGCAAATTCCTCATTTAGAATAATCAGTCATTTTGAAGCAAATTGAAATTTAATTCTGCTCGTATCGCCACAGTCTCTCTGACCCATTTCTATATTTTCACCATACTTTAAATAGCATTCAATGTCAAACTCCTCTGCATATCCTCAATGCAGGACTAAGAGATAAATGAGAGGAGAGACGAAGGACGAAGATAATAGGAGAGACTTTTTTTTCCTTTTCTTTTTTTTTTTTTTACACCCAACACCTCAGCAGACTGCAATAACAACCTGACACGCTTTATTGCAGACAGATTGGCTAGTTTTACAGCACAAACTATGATCTTGGGAAATTAAGTTTACAAGTAGTTTTCTTAAACAAGCTTCTACATTCTGCAAATGAAACCGGGCTGTGCAATATAATGTTTCAGCATCTGTATATCTCTGCAGTGTCAACTTGAGATTATAAACTGTAAAAAAAATACCTGTAAATTAGCAGTTTTCTGTATTTTGTGATTCAAGCTTTTATTTTTTTCATGCTTTTAGTTTATTCATGCTTTTAAAATCGCATTATGGGACGTTGATCTTTCCTCCAACAAGTTTTAATCTTGAAAAAGTGACTTCTGAATAGTTTGCAGTGCTATATTGTCTGGTTTGGTGTTGTTTATTACTCTACAAACACCTTGTAATAAATTTACAATACATTTTCTGTTATGTTACAGGTTTCAGGAGTTCACACTTAGATATTTTTTGATAATTGTTAGCAGGTTTGGCATGCTGTCCCGGGAGAGAACCCTGAGCTCGGAGATAGTTGAGCCCAGGGCTCCCGTTTGGTAGAATGAGCATGTAAAGGGGAGCACGAGATCATGTAGTTCTCGAGGGCTCCCCGTGTTAAAGATAGAAGGGCGAGAAGGGGTCGATGGGGGGTTTCTTCGGAAAACGAAGATAAGGGAGTGCTATTTGCTGGGATACTTAAAGTGGGATTGATTTAATCTGATTGGCTGACTAGTGATTGTAAATGAGAGACCAGCTGCGGTCAATCATATCACGTGCTCCTCTGGAAATTTGTTTGAGAAACTTCACTTATTCATCTATATTTGATTATTTCTTACACATTATATTATTTCAAACTACTAAAACGTCAATAAAAGTCACTTTGTTTAACTGCAGAGTTGAATTTTCGATATCTAAAGCCAACAGAGCAGAGATCAACATCCCATAATGCAAATCACAACCGTAAATAAAGTTGTGGGTCAGTAAAGGAAGCTGTTAAATAAAAGGTGCTGTATGTAAGTTTTTGACCCTTCTAAAGCATAAAAATACCGTAATATGTTTGCAGATATTTAAGAAACATGCTGTGAACATTCTTGTTTATCTGAAAAACAATGCTGAAGTCAGATATTCTGCTTTGAAAATGTTTATTCCGTGCCAAAACAGCTGTCTTTGTTTTGGTCATTTTGACCCGCCCAATGCCAGTTTAGCCAATTATATTTCAGCCCCTCGGGTTTATATATTTAAAATTGTTTTATATACAAAAAAAACTTTGCAATGATGACAGCACATAATATTTGACTAGATATTTTACAAGATACTTGTATTCAGCTTAAAGTGACATTTAAAGGCTTTACTAGGTTAGTTTGCAGTTAGGCTAATTAGGCAAATCATTAATGATGGTTTGTTCTGTAGACAATCAAAAAAATATTGCTATGGGGGGGGCTAATAATATTGACCTTAAAATGTTTTTAAAAATAACAAATAAGACTTTCTCCAGAAGAAATAATATTATAGGAAATACTGTAAAAAAATTCCTTATGTTCAACAGCATTTGGGAAATATTTAAAAAATAAAACAAACACACAGGGCGAATAATTTTGACTTTAACTGTGTGTATATATTCAGTTGAGCTCAGAATTTTTAGCCTCCCTGAATTATTAGCCCCCCTGTATATTTTTCCCCCAATTTCTGTTTAACGGAGAGAAGATTTAAACACATTTCTAAACATAACAGTTTTAATAACTCATCTCTAATCACTGATTTATTTTATCTTTGCCCTGATGACAGTAAATAATACTTTACTAGATATTCTTCAAGACTTCTATACAGCTTAAAGTGACATTTAAAAGCTTAACTAGGGTAATTAGGGTAACTAGGCAGGTTAGAGTAATTAGGCAAGTTATTGTATAATGACGGTTTGTTCTGTAGACTATTGAAAAAGTAAATTGCTTGAAGGGACTAATAATTTTGACCTCTAAATGCTTCTTAAAAAATTAAAAGTTGCTTTTATTCTAGCCAAAATAAAACAAATAAGACTTTCTTCAGAAGAAAAAATATTATCAGACATACTGTGAAAATTTCTATGAAAGGTGGGCTAATAAACTTTTAAGATTGCTACTTTTACTTGAGTATAGATTTTGGATACTCTACCCACCTCTGTCTGTTATTAACTACATAATGAGAAATAAGCCTTTGGTGGGGTAGAAAACAGACTTATTTTGGAGGGAATTAGCAATTTCTTTTACACTTTCTTTCTGTTTCAACTCAGTTGTGGTATTGCTCAGATGACACGTCAAACAGACACGGGTGCGCTCCTGACAAATTTACACTAGTTTTTCCTTCATTTGTTGGGTCCAAATAGACCGAAAAGAAGCCCTTTTAACCTCTCCCTCAACCTCCCGCTGGCCTGCAGGTACCCACGCTAGTGGATGCTGCTCTCTCATTGGCTGTCGGTGATCGCTGGGGTTATAATCAATCAGAACACATTTCACACGGCATGATTTGAATCGCCGACAGCTCCAGATATTCAGCACGCCAAATATCTTGCAGGTGTCACTAGCTATGTTTCCATCAAAAAATGCGAACGAACTTTGTGCGCAAAGCTGGATTATCGCATAAAAGTGTCAGACGTGGAGCACAGATTCCATAATAATAATATAATAACACAGCTACTGAAATGGTGAGGCGCTTTAGAATGACCAAAACAACATTTCAGATGTTTTACGATGTGCTTAGCCTGCTGTTTGTCCATTCACACACATTATCATCATCACATGATCTCTTATAACACAATCACATGACGTTTTTAATGCGCATGATCAAATTTATGCGGTAAAAGTGTTTCCATCGCAGTTTATGCGCATCTTTTCTTATCGAATAAAAAGTTGATTCTTCTCAGTTATGCGCATATATTATTTATGCGCATTTTCAAGATTTATACCCATCATGGCGTTTCCATAAACTGTTTTTTTATGCGCAGATCCAAAATGCAAATAAAAATATCTGGATGGAAACGTAGCAAGTGACTCATTAGCGATTCTCTCAGATGGCGTCTTTGATAGTTCACACTGTGTGATTGTTCCTCACGTGAACAAGCACCGATTTGCCTGTGATTTCGGGCATTTGTCTGCAAGTCATGCAGTCTGAACTCGACAGCAGTCTTCAGTAGCTCAAAACCCTAATGTCAGACGGCTGCTTTTCACTCCATTTATGCTAATGAGGGAGAGATGGTCACTAGTGGGCGGGGCTTTCACCCTCTGATGACACGTACAAAGGGAGAATGTCAATCAAAGTGTTTCTGCAGACTGTCTTCATCAAGTGTGATCATAAAAAATAGAATTAACTCATTTTTATCATTAGAAGTTGGATATAATCACACACTTCTGTGTTTAAACCCCTTTAAAATGTGAGTTTGCGTAACAAATCATCTGGCGAAATTATATTAATATTGCAGAAAAACAAAACAATGTCATATTTTATTCCCCGATATCATGCAGGCCTGAACTAATGAGAGCTCCTGTGTGGTGTAGAGAGCGTTTAATCTGTGACTTCGACATCGCTCTATTCATCTGTTTGCAGAAAAACAACACACATCTCGAGTAATGAACACAAGACTTACTCAGCGGAGCGTGAAGAGCCACGTGCTCCTGATACGGGTTGAAGTATTTGTACTGTTTTCCGCAATACTCGCACGTGTAACTTCCTGTTTCTGCAAACACAAGGTAAAATAATTAAATCAACATGCATTAAAAAAATCTGTCAAATTTATAATTATATATTTAAAATACTGTTAAAAATAGGAAAAAAGTGTTTATATTTGCAGTTAATTACTGTAATTCAATTTACACAATTTGAAAAGGACAGTTCACACAAATATATACTCATCCTCCACTTGATCCAAACCGTTTGGGAGTTTCTTTCTTCTGTTGAACACTAAAGAAGATACTCTGAAGAATGTTGAAAAGACAAAACTGTCATCGACTTCCATAGTGCTTTTTGTTCCTATACTATGGATGTCAGTGGCTGCTTTTTTCCCCCGACATTCTTCAAAATATCTTCTTTTGAGTTCAACAGAAGAAAGAAATACAAACATTTATAAATCCCTTGAGTGGAAATTTGAGGAATTATTTAAGAAAATTTATTTCTGGATGAACTATCACTTCAATGCACCATTGTTTTCTCGTATTAACATATACACATTTTACCATTGTAATACCAGCCCCCGTCTCATGAGGAATGTCAATATTTTATATATTGTACATAATGACTTTTGAAATCATCATGATTTTTTTGTAATTCCTCTTTTGTAATTTACTTTTAGTAAACAACATTACCACATACTTACACAGCAAATTGTGAGGTGTTGAATTTCTGATGTGAGCCCCTGTAGTGTTATAGTGTTAAAATCCAAGTGTACATTTACTTTTTTTAACACTGATGCGGGTTATATTGTGATGTTTAACAGTGTGCATTTCTGGTGTTGCCTTTTCATACTCCTCATCAGTGTTAATTGTTCAGATTTAATTGTTCAAATTACTGATATAATTGTATTTGACAGTATTTGTTTGCTGACTGTGACAACAAATTTGCCAGTGTACATTTTACACCACAGGTGTTGAATTTAACCCTTGCCTAGTGTCTTTACGAGTCCCACCAGTCAAGTGTCAAGGTTAAACTTTCAAAAGTGTTGAATATATACACCTCTGCAATGTAAACTATATACACTTTTGAAAGTGTAACCTGGACACTTGACTGGTGGGACTCATATAGACACTAGTCAAGTGTTAAATTCAACACCTGTGGTGTAAAATGTACACTGGCAAATTTCCTGTGTAGAAACCTGCACAGCAAAAATGACAGTGTTAAATAAACAGTGTGATTTTTTTGGTGTTGTTCAGTGTTAAAACCGGAGTACATTTCAATCCACGAGTGTGAAAGAGGGTATATTTAAGAGGGGTTTTTTTTTCAGTGTTAAACTTTTAACCCAATATGCAGTGTATTTCCCACTAGTGATGGGAAGTCAAACAGTGATCAAACGTGTGTGTTTTACTTAAACTTGAAACATGTCTTGTTGCATTTTAAAATGCAAAGAGTAGAATCTATTGAAATTATTTCTGAAAACATTAATGAACATTTAATAAATTAAAACTATTTTCAAAATAGTTGATCACTGTTATCGGTTACACACACCAACTGATAATGTAGGAAAAAAGGTAATATATTAACACTTTGAAGGGTAACACACACACTCCAGTCCGATGTAAGAATAAACTCTTACTGTGTTGAAATGAACTCTGTAAGTGATGTACAAATTTCACACTTTAGAAAGTGTTATTTTAACTCCAAAATGGAGGGAGTCATATGTACACCCAAGGAGTGTTAAGTTAAACTCAAATTGAGTTAAATGTACACTGATGGTTTTTGCTGTGTGGATGAATGAAATGTAAAATTAGTGATTTCTAGTCCTGAATAAAATTTTAAAACTCTATGAACATAATCATAATGATGATGATAATAATAATAATAATAATAATAATAATATCGGGTGATGCAGTGGCACAGTGGGTAGCGCTGTCACCTTACAGCAAGTAGGTCTTTGGTCAGTTGGCGTTTCTGTGTGGAGTTTGCATGTTCTCCCAGTGTTGGCGTGGGTTTCCTCCAGGTGCTCCTGTTTCCCCCACAAGTCAAAACATGCGCTATAGGTGAATTGGGCAAGCTAAATTGTCCGTAGTGTTTGTGTGTGTGTGTGTGAATCAGAATCCATCAGCCGAAACGCTGGATAAGTTGTCGGTTCATTCCGCCGAAAAGAAAATGAATGAATAATAATTATTATTATTATAATAATAAAAAATGCATTATTATTATTATTATTATTACTACTACTACACACACAGCTTTATTTATGCCAAGTTGAAATTATAATAGAATAAAAATATTTTCATTGAATTTTATTTTAATGGACAACAAGGAAACTTTGGGTATTTTTTTTATTTTGGAAACAAAAATGTTTTTTTTTAATTAATCTAAATTAATTGTCTTCATCAAAAGCAAAATCAATCGTACGCACATGCAATCTTACATCTAGAAACATCTGTTAAGCATTTAACCTGCAATATCCAGAAGCATTTAAGTTATGTTTACCAAATAATTAATATTTCATAAAAAAAAACTTACAGAGAACATTCTTAGAGTGTTCTACTCTGAATTCCAAAAAACAACCAAACGAGAACCATGTGGGAACATTAGGGCAACGTTTAAATTGCTTTGTCCATCCCGAAGCGACGATTCTGAATCATTTTATTGGCTTGAGTTGTTGTGATGTTCAACATTAATTAACATTAATTATAACATATAATTATATAATAATTCATATTAACATTAATATACTCAATAATCAACTCTGAAAACTGGACTGACACGGTTTCAATCTCAATTTACTAAAACTTCTATGCTAAGTAGCTCTGACACGATCTACAAATAAAAAAAAGATCTATTCATTCATTTTCTTTTCAGCTTAGTCCCTTTATTAATCCGGGGTCGCCACAGCAGAATGAACCGCCAACTTATACAGCATAAGTTTTATGCAGCGGATACCCTTCCAGCTGCAACCCATCACTGGGAAACATCCATACACACTCATTCACATACACTATGGACAATTTAGCCTACCCAATTCACCTACCACGTGTTTGGACTGTGGGGGAAACCGGAGCACCCGGAGGAAACCCACACCAACACGGGAAGAACATGCAAACTTTGACCCAGCCGAGACTCAAACCAGCAACCTATATAGGGCGCCACCGTGACACCCTAAAGAGATCCATAAAAATCTATAGAAATAAAGATGAATTGACTTGAATACATAAGCGGCGCTCTGTGTATTTCCAGAGCTGAAGGAGAAGCTCATATCCTCATAAATCTCCCTGCTTCACTGAAGGTTATATTCAGAAAGCAGACGTTCTCCTTCAGATCAGTCAGAAAGTGTTCAGACTTGTCAGATCCTGACGCTGCATCAAAGAGAACAACCAGGAATATCAGATTTAAGGCACTCTTACTTGGTCCCATTTTCTGGAAGGATTCGGCTTCCTCTTTCAGCTCTTCGACAGGAATCACATGATCATACGGATCTGGTTGACACACACAAAATGAAAAAGAAAGGATCAAAATGGGTTAAAGTAAATCTTTCCACCAGAGTTCATCTCAATCCTGTGGTCAAGACCTCAAAACTCTATTTGATTCAAGTTTTTCAACACATTTGTAAACTTAATAGTGTTAATAACTCGTTTCTAATAACTGATTTCTTTTATCTTTGCCATGATGACAGTAAATAGCATGTGACTAGATAATAATTTTGACCTTAAATGGCTTTAAAAAATTAAACACTACTTTTATTCTAGCCGCAACAACACAAATCAGACTTTCTCCAGAAGAAAAAATATTAGAGGAAATACTGTGAGAAATTCCTGAATCTGTTACCGTGCGTTCACATCGAAAGCGGAGAGAGTGTCAAAGTAGACTGAAGTCATTCATTTTCAACACTTCCTGTGAGCTAAGAACAGGAAACTGAGGCTACAATTCACACAACAGAAGATTGGAGAAACATCGCCTGGTCTGATGAGTCTCCATTTCTGCTGCCACATTCGGATGGTCGGGTCAGAATTTGGCCTCAACAACATGAAAGCATGGATCCATCCTGCCTTGTATCAACAATTCAGGCTGCTGGTGGTGGTGTAATGGTGTGGGGGATATATTGGCACACTTTGGGCCCATGAGTACTACACCACAGCCTACCCGAGTATTGCTGCTGACCATGTCCATCCCTTTATGACCACAGTGTCCCCATCTTCTGATGGCTACTTCCAGCAGGATAACGCTCCATGTCATAAAGCGTGAATCATCTCAGATTGGTTTCTTGAACATGACAATGAGTTCACTGTACTCAAATGGCCTCCACAGTCACCAGATCTGAATCCAATAGAGCACCTTTGGGATGTGGTGGAACGGGAGATTCACATCATGGATGTGCAGCCGACAAATCTGCAGTAACTGCGTGATGCTATCATGTCAATATGGAGCACAATCTCTGAGGAATATTTCAGAGGACCTTGTTGAATCTATGCCATGAAGGATTAAGGCAGTTCTGAAGGCACAGGAGGTCCAACCGGGTACTAGTAAGGTGTACCTAATAAAGTGGCCGGTGAGTTTAGTAACGAGACAGTAAAGCCACCTTTCCACTGCACACGACATTTGGACACAACTGTCGGAATACGCCCCCTTGTGGCAGTCGCACAGTATTTTCAGTGTTGTCGGGCACCATGGGGGAAACGATGTTTCTCGCATTGTCCGAAAGAAAGTATTCTCGCAGTGTCCGAAAGAAAGTATTCTCGCAGTGTCCGAAAGAAAGTAAAGTCTCTGTGTGTTCACCATGGTTGAATAAATGAATTTATAAATGAATACTGAAACTCATAGGCCGCTAAAAATGTCTATAATAATATTTTTATTACTCATTTCTGAAAAGAAATGTCTTTTTTAATACAGACTTTTTCTGATTCAAAAAAATTACGAAAAAATCTTATTTCTCATCTCGCGCGCACGGACCTGGTTGGACAACACTGAAATACATCACTTCCGGTCGGCCGGTCGCATACGGCCTAGTCACAGGAGTTCAAATATTTAAACGGGTACGTGGCTCAAATCGGATCCGAAATTCCCGCATACGGAGATGATCGGAACTCCACGCAGCTCCCGGACTACTC
>CAIGQQ010037129.1:4279-27196 GCA_903798035.1 Danio albolineatus | reverse complement strand
GTGTTGAACGACTCGGACTGAGGACTCAGGAGGTGAACAGATCAAATCTCTTTCCGGCTCTAAATGTATATGATTGGCTTTTGTCTTTCACGTGATGACCGAGTGACTCAAACAGAGGACTCGATACATGAACGGATCAAATCTCTGTCAAATCTCTATCAATAAATTATCGTTAATTTTCCCACTGATGATCCAAACGATTTCTTCAAATGCCACAGTGAAGCCTGCTTAACGGCATTAGTGCCCCAGCAAAAAAAGAAAAAGAAAAAGTTATGTTTTATAGTGTACGTTCTGGCCAAAACTAACTAATTAACTCATAATCTTATTATTAATAATCTATCTTTATATTTACTGTTCCATATAGTTTTTATTAATTTTAATCAATTTAGGATGTTTGACAATGTTAAGATAAATATGTTGCATTTTGGCATGCTTTTTAACTTATTTATGAACTATATAAGGACATAAAATTCAATAAAAAATCTCCTGGATTTAAAGAATATGTGTCACTGGCCTTCACTGAGCTCAAGTAATAGTTTGATGTACAGAAATTGTGAATAATGTTGACTGTTGATGTCTTCAATAATAATGTCAAATAACCAACATTTCTCAAAATGAATATATCTCGTTTTGCAACGGAACTCTTCAAATATAACCATGTATGTGCCATTTACATTAATATGAAAACTGAATGCATGTTTTCACCAAAAGCAATTTTGTATTAAAAAATAATGTGTGATGGTCCATCCTAGATGCCTCTTAGTCAAGAGCTTCTGAACACTGTTAACATAGGGCTGTCTTTTGGTACAGTTTGTTCGCTGAGATTTGTGGATTTAACTACATATTTTGGTACTTGACGAAGGTTTTGCCAAAGTAGTCTTGAGCCCATGTGATGATATTACTTGTAGATGAATGACAATTATTGATGCAGTGCCACCTAAGGGATCAGAGATCACGGGTGTTCAGCTTAGAATTATGCCCTTTTCCTTTATGCACTGAAATACATCCAAAATCTTACATCAACAACACATGGCAAACAATGCGTTGATAATAAAAAAATAATCATATAAGTTTACAAACAACCCAACAAGTTGTTTAGCACATCTGCATCGCTGCAATTATGTTTACACATGCAATAAATATCCTGAAGCGAGTTAAACCAAAATACTCAATGACGCTCTATCAAAATCTACATTGATAAGGAATATGGTTACCTGTTGAGTTATTAATGCACAGCAATACCACACAAAGAAAGGATGGACTTTGAAGCAATAAACAATGTGAGGAACGCTCTGTTATAGAGCACTTGACGAGTCTGAACAAGGTTGACCCGCACATGCATGAGACAAGCAGTTCTGTACATTTACGTAATCTATCGGCTTAAAGATTTTATATTGGCCTAACTTTTATATTGGATCAATACTGATAACATTAAAGATAGCATTTATTGGCCTATATCGATATGACCGCCCATATATCATGCATCCCTAATATGTATCTTGTCGCAGGTGAGAGATCACACACAGTAAAACACAGTGGACAGTGAAATCCCAGAAGGGTTGTTTATTTACAGTGGGGGTGAAGGAAGTGAAGGGTGTGAAGGGTGAAGTGTCTGTTGTGCAGCCAAAGTCCCAAGTCATGCAGGTCCAATGTAGACCATGGACTGCCAATTGTGGGTGGCTGGACAGGGGAATACCGCAAGCCTTCAGTTCAAAACATGCTCTGATTTCTTCATCCGTGAAAAAGTTGTGTCCCATTCACCAGGCATGCTTTTGCACAGCAGTTCTGGAGACTCGGGCCCTTCTGCTGTTCCTTTCCCCACAAGCATTAGTGGGCCTCCATAGATTCTAAAGGTCTTGCTGAACTAATCTACAGTATGGTTCACATGTTGAGAATTTGCTAGAGAAACCAGTGTGTGCCGATTGCTATTGATCTGAACATCATATCAGCAAATGCGGTGATTCCCTTCAGCTTACCATTGAACAGAGAACTAAATGGATCGAGGAACAGAAACATCGGTGATGTGCCAGAGATCACTTTGCTTTTTAGCAAAGTTTTAGAGATCAGTGTGACCTGAAGGGGTGCTGCAGTTTGTGCAATGGGAAACATCTTCACATCCCTGTGATCCTGGGCCCACGCGGTGCCCCAGCCGCAATCAAGACCCCGCTTGGGTGGAGTCTGCAGGATCCAGCAAGATACATCACAAACTCCTCCTCCACCAGTATTCAATATGTTACCTTTAAATGCCCATCAGATGACCTCCCCTGCAGCATCGGAAAACTCTGGAGGTTGGATTATCCTCCCACACAGAAAGATAAAAAAAACATAGTTAATTCAAAGCAGAATCAAATGGCAGTGCATCAGCTTGAAATCCAAACCATTAGAACACCTATTGAATGTGTTCTACATTATGCTACACCTACATCTACACCTCTCCAGCATGTGGATCCCTGGCTTCCTCTGAAAGCCCCCAAGAAGCCAATTTTGTCAAGTCTATGCAGCTGTGAAAGTAGACTCTGTCAAAATCCACTGCAAGCAGAAACCTTCATCAGAGAAATTCAGAAACTAGATCATGCTGGATATGTTAAGAAGTTGTCCTTCTCTGATGTGAAAAATACCCCAGAGTCTTGGTATATACCTCAACATCTTGTGCATAGCCACAAACGAGACTGCATTGTGTTTGATTGTTCCTTTTCCTACCAGGACCAATGTATGACTTCACAGTTACTTCCTAAACCCATCTTTTGTCACTTTCTCCTTGGTGTCAAGTTTACACACAAAAAAGACAAGGATGGTTATCTTTTAAGGGTTTTATTCAAAACAACGTTACTGAATCAGAGTGATGAAGCAGGGGAGTAGTGTTGTAAATGTTAGCGATCTCATCAAAAGTTCACAAGGTAAACACCTGATGGTGAGCAAACTCACACACAGTTTGTTCTAAGAAACATCAGAGGGTGGATAATTACAAACATAGTTTATCAGGTTAACATCAGATCTTCACATAAACACCAGAACAGCTTAGTCACTTCCTTTATTCAGTTGTGTTTGCATCCATGGGGGAATTATAGACAACCATGGGAGAAGAGGAGTGGAAGGAGGAGAGAAGGTGATGTGAACCATACAACTTCGATGCCAGCAGATGAATGAGATATTGAGGTGAGTATTATGGTGTCTGGTGATTGCGGGTGAGAGGTGAGAGGTGGTTGGTGAGGGACAGCGGTGATTGGAGCTGCAGGAACGAGCTTTGGATGTGATACATCCATTGTCCAGTGTCTAACGTTACAGTAATTTTGTTGATTGAGCATAGCCAATGAAAGACAGAATGATGTTTGATTAATGTAGTGTTAGATGTGGTGTTTTGAAATCCCTATTTTGTAAAATAAAGGTTACAAAATAAATAAATATATATATTGTCTGTATACTTCTTTTACCACCTTCAAGAGTTACCCTGTAACTACAGGGAACAAGAAAGGAACAATGCACCACTTTAGTTTACAACCTGCAAATGTTATATTTACCCTGTAACTACATAGAACATGAAGGGAAAAAGCTGGACTTCAACACACAAGTGTGTATTTGAACAGTAAGAGCAGAGAAAAGCAACAGTTTTAATTGATTAAAGGCCAACTTACACACTACATTTACATCCACTCAAATGCAACAGGTGATCGTTCCAACTGTTAACTATCCAACTGTAGTGCTACTATTATTGATGTACTTAAAAAGGTGTTTGCTTTATATTTATATATATTTATACAATACTTACAGAAAAAGTACATCGTAAATTTAACATACGCAGTTGTTTGCATGTTGAAGATCTTGTTGTTATCCCCTTATTACCCAAACATTACAGTTGGATACCTTATACATACACACACATACGTCCTTTATACATATACTTACAGAAAAGTACACCATTATTTCAATGTACTTACACTGTACTTTGTAGGTTGTAAATTAGTGTTACTCATAATAATATGGTGTCATGACTTTGCAATCAAAAGATGTTGTTATAATAGAAGTCAATGGGGCAAAAACAGCCACAAAGAAAACAAAAGGGTAGTAAATTTGCCCAGAATGTATTGTTGTGTTTTTGAAATTTTATTTTTCACAACATACAGTATGTGTCAAAATAAGATTTGTCATCAAAATAATTCCATTTTTTGAAACAAAAGGAAATTGTGGCCAAATTAATACACAAAATCACACCAGAGTGGATAAAAACATCTCCAACAACACACAATGGTTAATTTTTCAGTTTGTACCTTGATTTGGTGTCAATGCCAATGATTTTAAACCAGGACTGTGGAAAAAGGTTGCTTTCAGTCTTAATTAATTTCTTTTTTCTAGTGTCTAACATTGTGCTGACATGTAAATTTGCTGCCCTGAGAAAATCTTGCAAGTTCCCTTAAGACAATACGATTTTAATTGAAGTATGAAGTAAAAAATAGTTGAAGCAGTTGAAGTCAATGATGGTATTTTAGTGCTAGTTTAAGCCTCTCCTAAATTAAAAGAAATCATTAAATTGTCTTTTATACATGCTTTATATACAATTATCATGAAATTGCTCTGTTATAATTTCAGTGTGTTACCTGGTGAAAGTGAATGTCTATGCTTCTAATGTCCTCCTACATAGTCTTTTTTAAATATCCTATAAAAAAATCCCACCAGTTCACAATTGCACATCACTGCTCTTTAGTAAAACAAAATGATGGTTAATTCATGCAGGTCTCGGCTCATTGCTATAAAGTCTCCCATGTAATAATATGAATAATATGAATCTGCTCAAAGGGCAGATTTAAAAAGAACAGCAAACCAGAACTGCATTTATTCACTTAACAGCTTGCTGTAAAGTCCAGACAAGGCAAATTTTCATAAAACATTTCCTGAGCTGCACATAAGCATACATTTAGAAAAAACTTAAAGAGAGCATAATAGTGAAGGCATAGTTCACACTTTACAGGAATACTTCACCATTTACTACCCTTCATGTGGAGTTATATATACTTAGAGTTTTTGTCTAAGTAACAAAATATATGATGTTGTAGTGCTGAGGTTGTATGTCATTTTTTGATTCCTCATCCTTAGCCAAAGTACATCAACTTGGAATGCTTTTGTTCAAATTATTAAATTGTTCAATCTTATTGGGATCGGCATCAGAAAGGCGAAATAATCCAGGATGATTGGGATGTGTTCATAGCCATGGGCAGACTTCGGAAGTGGTCCAATCCAGTCAGAACCAAACCACTAATTATTATTATTATTATTATTATTATTATTATTAGTGAAGTTTATTTTATTAACTAATTTCGAGAGGAGAATTAACATAAATAACCAGAGTATCTTACCTTGACACCCTAAATTACGGCTCCTCTCGCATTCCCAAACCGTCTTCCAGAGCACCACCTCTCGGCAGACCACACCAATAAGTCTGGCTTAACACAGCACCGCTGGCTTTCACGTAACGCCGCCGCTGCTCCAAAAGCTCTGGGGATGAGCCTCCATCGGACCGTGGCAAGCCTCCAGGCAGCGCCCCGGATTCAGCAGTCAATAGCTTAGACAACTCGAGCGCCCAGCACACTCTCTCACACGGTGTATTTCCACTGCGCATTAAGAGACAGTGGTCGATAACGCTACCGCCATGACAAATCTTAATTTGGACTATACAGCCCGTCTTTCTTTGTGCTACCACCATCACTAGGTAAACAACCCATATATTTACGTATCAATCACACACGCACCGTTCTCGCTTCAGTAGTAATTTCCTGCCATAGCGTCTCAAGACAGACAAAACAATTGAATACCGATCACTACGTTGCACGTAGATTGTTCCCACAGCTGACAGCACTTTACCAAAGTGTCAAAACAGTTATATACGAACAGATTTAAGCCATTTTCACTATTACACAGACTTAAACAATTACTCAGTACCTCACGCCAAAGCTTTCCTTGTCCCAGGGGTGCACGCACCCACATTTTTAATTCTTTGACGTTTCCATTAGCCACCACATCTAGATCTGAAATCTTCATAATACAGTTCACTGCCTGATGTACCATTTTAGTTTACAACATGCATCAGACTATTTAACTTGTATAAATGATTTATCACTAGATATGATACACTTACAGCACCATATATCCCAATACTGACTTGCTATTTGACTAGTCATTAGTGCTATTGTTATTCTGGTACATGCTCATTATGATGGCACGAGAAAGCCAATATACTGCCTTGCTATTTAATGTTAATTTCACAGAAAGCTGTCCTCCGTCATGATTCGTTGCTATATCTTTGAATACTGGAAACATTTGTGTTGTTAAATAATTTAAGCATTGTATTTTTATGATAAATATGGCAAGCCATTTTAGTTAAATTCAAGTCCTGCTTTCACTGTCATAGAGACATCCATTTTATTATATCATTCATACTGACTGGTAGCCGGACGTTTCATCACTCAAAGTTGCCAATGGCAACAACAGCATAAATAGCAACTAAGTTGCCATAGCAACAAACAGACAATTTTCATTTATATCTCAGCATCAGAACAGCTTGTTTGACTCTCGCTAGCAAATGGACTCCCGTATGCTGCACTTGTCAGCGATGATTAGCTACATGCTAATGATGATTAGCTATGCTAACACGCTGGACATGCTCGCTAAGTATTAGGATTGATCAAACACGTAAATGAGGCTTGCCAGTTTACAACCCAGTGAACACCAGCAACTGCTAAGAACCTTTCAAAACTCCCTAGCAATCACCTAGCAACGCCGTAGCAACACCTTAGCAACCGCTGCCCATCCTGCCAACCATCTTTGAGTCCCAGCCCAGTCATGCTGGCTTCTCAAGCCAACATCAAAGTTTGTCAAAGAACATTAGGTTTTAGTTACCATAACTAATATTACTACATGTATTATCTAATAAATACTATAATACTTTACGAAATCTAAGTCACATGACCTTCACTAGAATTTACTGTTGGCCAAAATCACTGACAGGACTTATAGCCACCGTTACAGCGATTGGTTGCTGCTCGACTTATCTCGCTGTTATAGATATGAAAATCCCTTCAAGACCTCGGCTACTCCCAGGCTCTCTCCATCACCCTTCAGTTACGCTAAGCACGACTATTAAACTTAAGGTCTTAGAACTTCTTTGAAATTGCTGTCTCCCCCACACCCGTATATACCAGTGTAAATGCACCGTCAGCTGTACCTTACTCTTTGCCTACAGCCTTCCATCCAACATACTCTATCTCTACTCCACCATCACCACAGACTCCCACCACCCACCTTCTACCACACCACCAAGAAATTCCTACACCAGCAGTTCACGCCATGCTCTATACCCCCAACCTACTTTCTTCTCGCCAGACTCAGACCGACCAAAACTTACAAATTAACAACAACCCGAAGAAGTCATGCCTGCAGCCATACTGCCTGTAGTCTCTGCGTCCAAGAACCCTGACCACCCTCTCCCTTTCAACAATCAATAAACTCCAGAACATTATTAAGTTTTTTCTTGGCATCCATTGAAGATTTATACATCCTATGAGCACTGCATGCAACGTAATACAGAGGGGTATCGATTCAAGGACCGAAATCAAGACATCTCCCCAACGCTTGACGTATACAGAAACTCTAGCAGCTCACTGCCCTGCACTAATGCAGCAGTAAATGCTTCTGCGGGAGTGCACATTGCCTCCATACTGACCCACTGCACCTCTGCAACAGCAAAGACTTTCCGCTAAGCTACACTCACCCAAAGCAGCGATGCTCTAGCTAAGCCCTTATTCACCTCCAACTCTATATATCACTACTGTCAGTATTTAACACCCCCTTGGAAACACTCATAACTCTCCAAAACCGACCACCTCTGCAACCGCCGAGGTGCTCTGCCGAGCTATACTCACCCATAGCACTACTGCAACTGCAGTGACACTCTAGCCCTTATTCACTTTCATATCTACATATGCACATACATTTCTATTAACATACCACTACTGACACACTCCCCATCACCACCACAGTAGCTTAAATGCCTCTACGGAAGCATATTTGCTCATTATCATTGACCAGTTCTATTGATAGCTCTTCTCGGGTGCTCTGAGATTTCCTCCAGACCTCTTTCCAGCCATTCATCTACAATCAGAACAGCTGCATTGAAGCACATAAGGGCTCCCCCAACAAATCCAGAACCGTGCTCGTCAGTCATCAGACTCCTGGAAATCCTGCATCAGCCTCAGCCACTACCACCTCAAAGCTGCCCAGCAGAGCCTCATCAGCCTCCACTGTCCCTCCAGTAGCTAAAGACACAAGCACTTTACAGCCTCTTCTTCCTCCTTTCCCTCCTTAAGCACAATTTGTGCTTCTCTCTTCTCCTAGCATTACTCCCTTTTTCTTCCGTTCTCTCGCAAGCAGCACTCTGAGCCGACTCCTGCAGGAGTCCCCCTACATTTATTCCTACTGCAGGAGTCCTCACTGCCCCAACCCTTTTTCCCGAATCTTGCAGGACACTGACCCCGCAGCTTCACTCCAGCAGGAGTGCCCCGCAGTCTACTCTCGCAGGAGTAATACCACCACCCCGCCTGGCCATTAGATAAGTCTTTCATTCATTCAGCGTTGAGTGCTCCACTTTCTTTTAGCATTGAAATCTTCCGCTCCTTTTCTTCCTTCAGCGTAGATGCTCCGCTTCCTTAAGCATTGAAGTACTCCGCTCTTTCTTCCTTCTAGCGTCGATACTCCACTTCCTTTAGTGTTGAAGTACTCCACTCATTCTCTTATTTCTAGCATTGATGCTCTGCTTCCTTTAAGCCTCGAAGTATTCCCCTTCTACCTCTCAGCAACGAGGGCTTCGCCTACTTACAGTGATTAGTCCCTCCACTTCCTCGCTTCCCCCTTTTCTATTTAGCACTAAGTCTCTTCGCTACTTTCCTTTCTTCTAGCTTCACGCCTCTATAGCTTCTTTCTTCCTTCCGCATAGGCCCTCACTCCCCCGCTCTGACTACCGCAGGAGTAGTACAGAAGTCCACACTGCCCCCTTCCTTTCCCGACTCCAGCGGGAGAACGGCCCCACAGCTCTGACTCCCGCAGGAGTGCCCCTGGAGCCTTGATTCCCGCAGAAATCAATCAACGCCCCTGCCCTTAGAAAAAAACAAAACAAAACTCTATCATCCTTCTAGCGTCGATGTTCCGCTCCTTCCAGCGTTGAAGTACTCCACTCTTTCTTATTTCTAGCATCGATGCTCCGCTTCCTCTAGCATTGAAGTACTCCACTCTTTCTTTCTTCTAGCGTCGATGCTCCGCTTCCTCTAGCGTTGAAGTAATCCACTCTTTCTTCCATCTAGCATCGATGCTCCACTTCTTCTAGCATTGAAGTACTCCACTTCTTCTCTCATTTCTAGCGTAGATTCTCTGCTTCCCTTAAGCATCGAAGTATTCTGCTCTTCCTCTCAGCAATGAGGGCTTCGCCTACTTACAGCGATTAAGTCCCTCCGCTTCATCGTTTCCCCCTTTTTCTTTTTAGCACTAAGTGTCTTCGCTACTTCCTTCTAGCTACACACCTTCATAGCTTCTTTCTTCCTTCTGCATAGGCCACGGCCTCTTCAGCTGAAGTCGGCACTGGCCCCACACTCCAGCGGGAGACTAGCCCCGCAGCCAACTCCCACAGGAGTTCCCCAAGCTTGACTCCCGCAGGAGTTATCCACGGCTCACATCACTTGCTTAGGCAAGACACTTCTATCTTTCTGATGTTATATCCAGCAGCTGGATATAGCAGTGATCTTTTGCCTTGTGGGGGTTCTCCAATCTCCAATGTGGGGGGAGGGGAGGGGTGGGGATTGGGGGGAATCCCACGAGCTCAGTGCTCTCTCCCGGGACAGCATGCCAAATACGCTTTATAATCAATCATCGGCAAGGGCGAACTCTTGAATTATTATTAGTATTATTATTATTATATTATTATTACTATTATTATTTTATTTTATTAGTATTTTATTATTCTTTTCAGTACAATAGCTCATTGATGAGTTTACAATTAATATAACATCAGCTTTTTTTTCATGAATATGTATAGCTAACTATTCTGAATGCGCACAGAATGGTCAGCAACTGTACCATACCAGGTGGTACTGGTAAGACTGCCCACCATCCTTACAGCCATTCTGCCTCGAGAAGAAAAAAGACTATTGCTAACACATCTGAAAGCTGTCTTTTAGAGTTACACCATGCAAATTGGTGTCTGCAAGTGTCTAATCTTTAAAAACTGCAGCTGTGGATGAAATACTTAATGGTGACTGCACTTCCAAACTGATAATTTCACTCTCCAGTTAACATTCATTTAGCTTCATGTTGAGTGAGTGCTGGACACCAAGACACACCACCATATTTTATTTCACTGTCTCTATTTCCTTCCATCTAATTAATGTAGCTCTGTTAGACTGGAACATTCATGCCAAGTTTCATTCTTTTTAAGGCATCTGAAGTTAGAAGACACATGCAGGCAGATGTTGTCCCTTGAGAGCAGTTAAAGCATTCAGCTCACTGAGAACATGATTAAAGGCTCTTTCAATGGCTACATGAAAAGCCGTATGCTGCTGGTCAGATGACAGTCAAGCGCTGTGTCCTCCCATCTTTTTAATAATGTCAGGTCACCCCATTGCTTTGCTTTTTACTCTTATGTGAGTAAAGTTAATAGCACGTAAACATGTTTGTTTCTTAAACTATATTTATATAAACATGTTTCATATAAAATATAAAAGTAGCATAATGTGATAGCTATTATATAGCATAATGTGATAACTATATAATGTGAAAGCTTGTTTATTATTAATAATTGTCTTGCCTTACATATGATATTGTTCATTTAATTTGTATTTTGAGAAATGTTACTGTAAATTTAAACACAATATACTTGGCCATCAAATTAACTGCTATTTTCTTATATATGTTATATGCATGGCTGGATTTTGCCGTCCTGTTATCAGTTACTATGCCCATCACATATGCCAAAATATACAGACAGTGTGTGTACACCCAATAGCCTGCTTCACACATAATAGTCTGCTTCAATGAAACGGTCTGGCATGTTGTCACACTGTACAGTGCAAGTTGTCTGCCTATTCAAATGTCCATTAATCATATTTAATTTGATTTCAGAATTATATTTCCCTAACCAAAGAATTATAAGGTTCTATCTGACATGTTTGTCAAAATTGAGTTATTGACATATTCTTATTAATTGACAACTTATTTACATTATGGAATGCCTATTATGGGCAGTCTAATATGGGATTTTATTTAAAAAACAATTGTTACACACATACTGTTTGCTATGGAAAGCAAAAAACTTTGAAATTAATGATTCAGAACGCAGATAGTACCTTATAATTCCAAGGTGACGATTTGTATGGTTGCATATTACTTTACAGTTATGGTTTTCTGCATTTTTTCTTTCAAATGCATGTACACAATCTTGCCGGAAGCCATGGCACAAGCTGATCGCATTTACGCTAACAAGCTGGCACAGCAGAGAAGACACTGCATCAGAAATAAGGTGAGTCATTCACAAAGGGTGACAAAAAAACATACAAATACACATGAAAACTGAGAATGGCTCACATATGCTAAATGCAACAATACAAAACAAACATGCAATGACATTATAGTAGGCTGTTAAATAAAATGCCTCAAATTCTGAATTTAATTCTTTCATTTTCCTTCGGCTTAGTCTCTTATTTATTTCGGCATATGTCTCATGCCATGGATGCCCTTCCAGCCGCAACCCAGTAGTGGTAAACAAGGTATAATAAAAATATATGACAGGTAACATCTTTATTACATTAATGCAAAATTGTTTGATAACACTTTATTTCGATGGTCCATTTGAGTATTAGTAGACTGTCTACTTAATATCTGTTGATAAAGACATTCAACAGACAGTTAACTGACTATAAGAAACTTTGCGGGTACATGTCAACTTACACTAACCCTAACCCAAATCCTAACCCGAACCTAAAAGTCTATTTATAATCTAATGAGAATTAGTTTCAATGTAGCTTAAATTCAACAAACGGACCATCAAAATAAAGTGTTACCAATTATTTATTAATTTCTGCATAGTGCTTCTTAGAATAGGTTGATTTTATGTCACTTTCCATTGACATTTTTTTAAACACTTTGTTCTTATGAACATTTAAAGGTACTAAACGGAAATAATCTTTACCATTCTAAGTGGAAACAGAGTGTGATGAAACCAGTAATGTTGCTGTCACATCAAGTGTTCCAAAATATGCTGCCAACTGCAAAGGCAGCAACAAAGATAAGTCATCTATCCTTAATTAATTGACTACATTGACAAAAAAAGTAAATATTGCTCCTAATGCATTTTTCTTTTTTATTATTTTAGCATGTAGCTAAAGACTGTAGCACACTATTTGATTACCCCCCCCCCCCCCCCCCCAACTGTAAACATTATGTTTAAAAACAGTATGTTTAAATGATACATTAAAATACTCTCACAGTCACATACAACCAATGCTCATCAGCCAATATAAACATATTTACAACAACCTGAACATTTATGAAAGTCATTTTAATATAACATTTAGAAAATCAGAATGTAAAAAGATAATAATAATAAAAAATATTTAAATGTTGGTTTTAGTGTTGATTAGCAGCAGCAGCAGCATAATTTATTCAACTGGTCTCACACATCCCTAATCCAGTATTGCACATTCCTAATCCTGCACTTCATGCATCTCTTAGCAACAAGGCATATGTTTCTGTATAAACTGTGATTGGAATAAGAAAGTCGAGTGCATAATTGTGTAGTGTATGATGCCATATTTCTGCAATCCTATATGACTGCAGAAACCATATACCAAAACATATTTTTAGATGCAGGGCGGCACAGTGGCTCAGTGGTTGGCATTGTCACCTCACAGTAAGAAGGTCACTGGTTCGAGTCCCAGCTTGGCCAGATTTAGATTGTGGAGCACCATTTGATCAGATTCAAGACATGGGAAGAGATAATGCCAACCCCTATGAGGACTTAAAGAGATGATGCTAACAACCCAAGATCTTTGAGGACGACAATGATTTAATACACAAATACATTTGCTTGAACATGTATTATTTGATGTGTGTATTATTGCTTTGGAAGGATGCTATATACCGTATAACTGCAGGTTATTGCAAGTACATTTATAAATTGTCAACTCTTTTACTTAACTTGCTGATTTTGATTGTAATGTAATGATATAGACCTTTTGTGAAGCTGTTTTAAAACTATAATTATTGTAAAAACCCTATAAGTAAACTTGAATTTCATTGAACTGTCCATAGGGATAATGCATTTTATACTGTACCCCTAAACACAAGAGGGCTGGGTGGACACTTAAGCAACATCTGCAGCTCTTTTCATCTCTGTGTAGCTTTGACATAAAAGGGAAAACAACTGTTTAAAAAAAAGTTGAGGTTGATGTGCTTCAGCCACGATTAAGGCATATCAAAAAAAGAGAATAGTGCAAAGCAGTGAAATCACAGGAAGTGGAGCTCTCTATGGGGTAACAGCTGCAGGACAAAGAGGGAAATGCTAATAACAGCATGCTAATAGTCTGAAGTGCTGAAGCAGATGGCCTGCTGATGTTTAACTCTTATTAAGAAGGGCTGTTAAACAGATATTGAGTTTTTGAGTCCCACTGCGATGTGAGATGGGACACAATATCAATATTTGCCCCAAAAACCTCAAAAAGACCCTAATTGCACTGTTTCACTAATCAGGTAAAGATTTGTCTTCACTTTGCCAAGCAAAACCAACCTTTATTATTAATATCTACATTATGAATATCCAAATTTGGTTGGCACTGAGCCATAAGCAAGTTCATTATTACCAGTAATGGACTGGCATGTTTGGAATAAAATTAATTTAGGAGAGAGCTATATTTGGAGTTTGCTTTGAAAAAAAAGCACGCACATCTTATTAACTTATTGGCTGGTTAACTTTGTCATTAGTCCCTGCTGGTAGTACATTTGATGTTTAATCATTTGTCAGATGCTTTTATCCATAACAACTTACAAATAAGAAACATCACAAGCAATCTGTCATACCTGAGTAAACATGAGTCAACAATTGCAACAGTAGTGAATTACAGGAGTAAGCCAGAGCAGACAACAACGGAAGGCAGAACAACAAGATTATCAAGAAAGAAAATGTAAAAACAAGAACATTTATTGATGGACTATAAATACTACTCATAGACTATCGTGAGGAAATACATGTTTATAAACATTGTGTTGCCCTTAAGGCAATTAATCATTTAACAAATAAGTTAAATGGGTTAAAAACAGGTATACAAATGGTTTAAAATGTTTTTAAAATATTTCTAAGAGTTTCTCATAAGTATTTCATGTTTATTTTTAAGTTTTATGTAAAAATATTAACGGTCAATTCTACTTCCAGTTCGGCCGCTGTATTTCTGGTTCCGGTTTTCTTGGTAAACAGAGTAAGCGTCTAGCATGGTATGGTCAGCAATCTGTCACCATCAACATTAAAGCACTGTCAAGGCAAGACGTAAGTTTGTATATGTATTCATAAAGATCTTAAGTAATATATTTTTGTATTATCTAGTTGGGAAATGCATTTAACGTGTAGATGTATGACTTTTATTTTTCGTCTGTCCAGAGCTCAATTTCTTAGAGCATGTTGTGTATGTTTACAGTATTCACCATCTGGAGAAGAAATTCAAATGCAAAAACGTCCCTCGTGGTCCTGGTCTTCTTCAGTGGTTTATCTACGTGTTCATTTGGCAACATAACAAACATACTGTAAAAACACACTCACACGATTACCTCAGATTAGATGTTATTTGAAGAACTATTCAGCATTTATACAGGGTGATTCAACAAGAATACTACAACTTTCGGGTTGGTGTCACTCGAGTGTATGGAGGGGGTCATATTGAACATCTATGAACTTGTTTTCTAAAGTTGTGGTATTCTTTTTGCATCACCCTGTAGATAGATAGATTGAAAAATCGACAGACAGACAGACAGACAGAAAGACAGAAAGACAGATAGATAGCCAGATAGATAGATAGACAGATATATTAAAAAAATACCTGTGTGTGAGTGTATAATGGTTTTTACACTCTATGGAGAGTCCTTGTATGTATGTGTGTGAATCAGAAGCTTAACCATAAGTCACGGATGTGATGTAGTTTATTGGTCACTGCTGTCAGGGTTTGTTTGATAGCGCGAGTGTGAGCTACAGCAGAGGAGAGAGAGAGAGAGAGAGAGAGAGAGTAAAGCTACTGACTCACTATTTTAAAGCTCTCTCATTACTCAGCACAGTTACATAGATTTGCAAAGACATGCACACACTTACACACTATTTCCTTTGTTCACTGCTCCAAGGCAAAACGTCAGCACACCATTGTCACTGTTTATAGCACACTACTGACTTAAATGTGTAGGCTAGTAATCCTTCTCTTTCAGATGTCTGAAACAGATTTCAATTCCTCAGTGCTGGAATAAAACAACACTGCCACACCAAGTTTAGAATAATAATGAATTCAATCAGGACCTAATATATCTACTTCTGTCGGACAGCACTGGCAGAATGCAAAAGCTAATAGTATTCAGAAAAACAATGTATTGCTCTGCTCCAAAACCTAGCAGACAGCAGAGATGAACTTCATTTTTAATAGAGGAAAAGGCCCAGAGTGCAAGCTCTTATAAGGGATTTAAATATAGCACTGACAACTCATTGTAATTGTTAGTTAACTTTTTTGCCCTAAAAGACCAATCAGTTTGATGGCCAATGTGGCCAAATTGTTGAAAAAAAAAATTAAATGGTCACTTTTCTGCCCTATGAGTGATTGTGCAGACCAAACCATAAGTTGTAGGCACTTGACATTTTGCCAGATAGTAGTACCAACCCAGTCTGCTCACATCAACCAGGCTAGCCCTGAGAGTAGAGCAAAACACATAATTATAATTTTTAATGTTTTCTGGCCACAAAATAATGCTGTTTTCACAAAGCAATTCTCTGCAACTGCTAAAATAATACTTTTCGTTGTAGGTTAATGTAGTTGCAGACCTAATTAAACCTACACCCTAAAAAAGCTTGAATCCCGATAACTGCGGCTGCCGTGTATGTTAATTAATCACTTAATTAAATTATATTCATTCATTCATTTTCTTTTTGGTTTAGCCCCTTTATTAATCAGGGGTCGCCACAGTGGAATGAACCGCCAACTTATCCAGCACATTTCCAGCCGCAACCTATCTCTGGAAAACACACATACACTATTACACACACTCACATACACTAAAGGCGAATTTAGCTTATTCAATTCACCTATAGCACATCTTTGGCCTGTGCGGGAAAACGGAGCACCCGGGGAAATCCCACACCAACACGGGAAGAACATGCAAACTCACCCAGCTGGGGCTCAAACCAGTGACCTTCTTGCTGTGAGGCGATTGTGCTACCCACTGCGCAACTGTGCAGCCTAAATTGTAATACTTTTCTATTTTAATACATACATTATTTTTTTCAAAATTGTAAGACTCTAAAGTGATACTTGAGGCTGATTTATACTCGACGCATCTTCTAGTTTGCTTGAGTGTGCGTGGCGAATGTGACGTCATCGTGTGCCAAGTTGGCAGAGGTTTGCTTTCGGTGGATGACCTGATTTTGGTTGGCAGAGAACATGACATTTTTTGAGACTCAAGCAAACAGATTGCACAGCGCTGAATTTGATTTGAGTTGCGTATGAATTCCTTTGAAGAGATTAAGAAAAAAAAACAGTCAGTATGTTTGTGCTTTCTGTTAAATAATTAAAGTTGTTATATATATATAATTAGAGATTTTTTTTAAACTGTTTTTTTCTATTTTGAATAACCAGCTAGAAAAAAAATAATAGTATGTATTGTCTCTCACACACACACACACACACACTGTAAGTACTATATACTTTGTAAATAAAATACAAACTTTTTTAAATATACAATTGCTTTTTTATTGAAGTATGACTTGAATGAATTTTATTTTAGTGCAAAGATTCATATGTAGATTGATATAATATAAAGCTAGTGTTATTAACAACCGTCAAAATCTTTTGCTAAGTGCAATTTTTAATGCTTTTATTCTTGCCATAATTGAAATATATTGTAGAACAATCAATGTTCTGTTGTCATTAATATTTATACAATAAACTTCAATAGGTACAGTATGTGCAACAATTAAAAAAAACTTAAATGATTATAAAAAATATTTAATAAAAATAAAAATAATTTTAAACAATTGATAACTATTAGGGTGACACGGTGACGCAGTAGATAGTGCTTTCGCCTCACAGCAAGAAAGTCGCTGGTTCTAGCCTCGGCTGAGTCAGTTGGCATTTCTCTGTGGAATTTGCATGTTCTCCCCGTGGTCGCGTGGGTTTCCTCCGGGTTTCCCATGTGGTACAGGTGAATTGGGTAAGCTAAATTGTCTGTAGTGTATTTGTGTGAATGAGAATGTATGGATGTTTCCCAGAGATGGGTTGCGGCTGGAAGGGCATCCGCTGCGTAAAAACAAATGCTGGGTAAGTTGGCAGTTCATTCCGCTGTGGCGACCCCAGATTAATAAAGGGACTAAACCGAAAAGAAAATGAATGAATGATAACTTTTTTTTATAATAATTAGTCTAGAATGGTATTAATGCTATGGCGTAGTTCTCGAAACTTCCCACTTCTATGTTTTTCCGTCTGTTTTTACAGTTGGTTTCTTCCCTGTCATTTTAAAAAATATCTCAACAGCAAACTCGTCAAGTATAAAAGCCTTTTCCATTTCATGAGGTGCACAGGCCGTCAGCAAAAGTCCATGACACTGCACCAGGTGAAAGTATAAATTAGCCTTTACATAAACCATTCACTCATTTCACTCACAGTTCCCTACATCAGCTCTAGTGTTTTACTGGGAAAACCCTAACATTCAAAACAGTTCACTCATTTACTGATAACTGACATGCACCCTAGCTTGTTTTTCCATTGTCTGCCCTATTGATTGAACTGTGTTTTTCTTGTGCATTATTCATCATCACACTGTAAATAAACTTTGTCACCACTGCAGTCATCTCTGGATTTGGGTCATGCTGTTTGGTATGAGTACTTTATAATCAGTGACTCTTAGTAAATTGTAAAGTGTATTGATATTTGCAGAGGTTCACGTTTTTAGTTTAGTTTTTTGGACTGCTTCCATGAGTTCCATCTATTTTCATTTTGAAACCAGATGTCATCTAACTTCTAACTGAATGTTTTGCTATTGGCCATGAAGCCCTTAAAAATCACTTTCACTAATCAATAAAAATATTCTTCTTCACTTCACCAAGCAGCAGTGGCAACATTATTAATGTCAAATCAAGCCCCAAGTCCAAGTCTTGTTACCATGGATGCCGACTTGTGCCTGTATGCAAATGAACCTAGAGGTCAACTCACATCCCAAGGGCATTATGGGTATTCTTGGCTTATATTTTGCAGTTGGCCCTGACTTTCTCATTCTGCTTTAGCTTTAATAAATTTATCTTGCTGCTTTTCTGGTTGCATGAAAATTTCACCAGACATCCAATTAAGTAGGTGTTTCTTATAGTTCATGGCACCTTGGTGCTTCTGGGAGATGTTGGGCTCTCTGTTCCTGAACCTAGTTCTATCGGAACATAATATAGTATCTTGCTTTTGAATTCATCCACTTATTCATCTCTTCATATAATTGAAAGCACACACACACACACACACACACACACACACACACATGTATGCCGTCTATCCATGTTTTAGGAACATCAAATAATAACTTGTCTTCTAGTTGGTTGATCATTTGGTTTAAGAAGTTGCTGATATGAAAGGCAAAGACCTCTTGATTATGCTTCATTCATTCGTTGAATTTCTTTATGGCTTAGTCCCTTCATTAATCAGGGGTTGTCACAGCAGAATCAACTACCAATTTAAATTATCCAGCATATGTTTAATGTAGCAAATGCTCTTCGAGCTGCAACCCATCACAGAAAACACCATACACTTTCATTTACACTCATACTCTATGGACAATTTAGCTTACCCAATTCACCTGTAGCGCATGTCTTTGGACTTGTGGAGGAAACTGGAGCACCCGAAGGAAACCCACACAAACTCGGGGTAACATGCAAACTCCACACAGAAATGCCAACTGACCCAGCCGAGGCTCGAACCAGGGACCTTCTTGCTGTGAGGCAATCGTGCTCTCCACTGTAAGGTCTGACTTTGCTTAAACAAAAGTGTTGACACTTAGCAGAAATAATGTACAGCATAGAATATAAAGTCATTGTGCAGTGGAAACAGAATGAATATTGTGTATGACTCCCATGAGCTTGCAGGACTGCTTCTATACATTTTAGCAATGACTCATTAACCTATTAAAACAAATTATTTATAAGCTCAATAATGTTCATGCCTGGCCAATCCTGGAGCACCTTGACCTTCTTTGCTTTCAGGAGCTTGATACTTTGGGCCGTTGATGTTGCCTTTCACTCTGCAGATCTCTTGCATGTACCTATACTTAATGTAACCCAAAACTATGATTTTTCCTTAACCAAATTTGACTAATTTCTGTGAGAATCTTGGGTCTATGCGGGTTCCAATAGGTCTTCTGCAGTATATGTGATGATTGATTGAAGTTCAAGATGAAGTTCAGCAGATGATTCATCAAAAAAAAAATGATCAAGTAGAAGTTAGTGATGAAGTACACGATAAGGTGAGTAAAGCCCCAGAGAGGTGATAGGTGCTTGGATGCATTAGGTGTCATACTTTTCTTTCCTCTTCAGGTCACATGTCCAATGCTGGGGCCAAGCGGTCACTGAGTGTCGTCTATGGAGAATGGAGAAATGGGTAAGCATCAGTAATATGGAATCGTGGCTCACCTGTTGGGTCTCCGAGCCCCTTTTTTCCAACGCCCATACTCGTAGTTTCTCAACCTGGGTCAGCTTCTTGCTAATTTAAATGACCAGATGCTACTCGTCTCACTCTATCTGCGAAAGCATGCTCCCCCCGGTGTCAAAAGCATTTTTCTGTAGGAGGAAGGGCCAAATAAATTCCAGAGTGTAGAGAACTGGCTCCAAGGAAAGAGTAAAGATCTGCCTCATCCGTCAAGTGTATCTTCTCTAGTTTCCCTCTTCTGATCATGTCTGTCAGAGGGGGAAGCTATAAAGGAAAATCTGGGAATGAAGCAAAGGTAATACTTTGTCATTGGCCTGGGTGCTGGTTGAATGTCTGTTACCTTTTTTTAGGCCTCTTCTTGCCCAGAAACCCAGATACTTTGCTTCTAACATGGCTAGGTAAATTTGTGGGGGTTGGTGGACAGTCCAGCCCAGTGGAGTTTGGCAGCACCCTCCGTAGTCTTTCCAGGTGTTCCTCCCATGCCTCCAAGTGGATTACCACATCAACGAGGTAGGTTGTGGCATCTGGAAGATGCTGGAAGAGCTCTGGAAGATGGCTGGAGACCCATGAAGACAGAACAGAAAGGTACTCCTGAGTGGCGGACAGCTTGTGGTTGGCCTCCGGGTCCAGGTTTATGATGTTAGGGGCTTGCTATGTCACCAGGAACTTACAAGCAGCATTGGGAACCAATACCATCACCTTATGTCCCGGCTAGAACTCCCGTGGTTAAGCCACCCAATTTAAGAGCTATTGCTGAGACTGTTGGGCATTCACCAGGTGCCCCTAGACTAATCATTTCCCGCACCTGCATGATCACCAGCCTGCGGCTGCTCCCAGGCTTCCTTGACAACGTTGAGGAGTGCCCTTAGTTGGTGTTCAAATAGGAGCTTAAAGGGGGTAAATTCTGGCTTGGGAAATCTTCCTTTTCCTGAAGACAACATCAAGTCCCAATCTTTCTTGTCTTTGGATGCCATCCTTTGGAGTATTTGCTTTAGGGTCTGGTTAAACCTCTTGACAAGGCAATCAATCTGGGGTTGGTAGACAGAGCTGTGTTTCTGTTTGGTCTTCAGCCATTTGTATAGTATTTTTGGACCCCAAATGACCTGCCAGCGGACGGGAGAGAGTCAACTCTAAAATTGACTCTATCTTTGTCTTGGGGACTACCCGTAGCTGTTTTCCTCCCCCCTCCACTGGGTGACACAGTATTGCAGGAAATTCTGCAAAAAAAATGTGGGAATGGATGGGAGCAGGATGAACGTCTTCATTCTCTATCCGGCGGACTTGTCCACAGCAGTGTTTTAGACTGTTGTCCTCCTGCTCCATACCAAGAGAGTCTCTCGTGACCTGTTGAAACACATCAAATAATAGATTAGAATTATGGAAGGGAGACTCACCATCTCTCCCACTGTCAGATGTCAGAAGGGCTAGCCAATGTTCCTCTTCCTGTGACAGTCTCTAATGACAGTATCATCCACGTGAATTGGCAGGCTGAGAGGGGAGGGCCAGCAATATTTTCTGTAATGGCCAGTCAAATCCCAAGTAGTTCTGTAGGCTACACAATCGTGGTTTGACAGTTGTCCAAAAGAGTAACATTGACACCTTGCACAAAGAGGGCAAGACACAAAAGGTCATTGCAAAAGAAGCTGGCTGTTCACAGAACCCTGTGTCCAAGCACATTAATAAAGGGTTGAAGGGAAGAAAACAATGTGGTAGAAAAGAAAGTGTACAAACAATAGGGATAATAGCACTCTGGAGATTATTGCAAAACAATACCCTTTCAAGAATGTGGGGGAGATTCACAAAGAGTGGACTGCAGCTGGAGTGAGTGCTTCAAGATCCAAAACACACATAGGAATGCAAGACATGCGTTTCAGTTATCGCAGTGTCAAGCCACTCTTGAACAGGGTTAGAAGCAGTTCATCTAGACTACAGACTGGACTGCTGCTGAGTGGTCCAAAGTTACATTTTCTGATGAAAGTCAATTTTGCATTTCCTTTGAAAATTATGGTTTCACAGTCTGGAGAAAGAGGAAAGGCACCCAATGCATTATATTATATGACCAGCACCAGTATATATTTATTTAGAATTTCACACCAACACTCAAAAACTTGTTTGTTCAAACTATTTATTTAAATTTTACCGAAATATAACAATTACTGCTCTGCAACAACTTAATTGTTTTATGGTCAATCTACTTAATTTTTTTTAACTTAACAATCAATTTGTGTTGGGATAACATGAATGAATTTTGCAGAACCCTGCATTTTTTACAGTGAATGCATCCAATTCCTGTACCTCCAGATTTTCTCCAAAATTTTGAATGATTTTTATAAAATCGCATTTGTTGACAGTAAGAAAATGACCACAACGGTGTGCAGTATTTGTTCACTTACCTTCAAATGTTTTAACAAGCTAGCGCTCACTCAGTCACAACAGGGGCAGCTCTTTCACACGCTGTGGTCATAGTTCAGGTGTGAAATTGGTGTAGAATTGGTGTGAATGTGTATGAAGTTTGTGTCTGTCTCCCCAGTAAAATAACAAAAACAAGACAAGGTGGGAGATTGCATCTCTCAGCTTTCAATGGGCCCCCCAACTAAGCAGACACATGCTATACACAGAGTGCTAGACAATATGGAAGGAAAAAAAGTGATGTAAATAAATTTCTCAAACAAAATACTGCATGACAAAAAAAGTAGGCAAAGAAAGTGAGTTTAAAACTAATATTCTTCTATATCTTAATAATCTTTTTATATATCTGAAAAACTTAATCTGATCATTTATTCATTCGTTTATTCATTTTCCTTCAGCTTAGTCTCTATTTCAGAGGTCGCCACTGCAGAATGAACAAACTATTTTAGCCCAGTATTGGGAAACACCCATACATACTCACATTCACACACACACACACACAAACACACACACACACACACACACACACACACACACACACACACACATATACATA
>CAIGQQ010037127.1:0-11949 GCA_903798035.1 Danio albolineatus | reverse complement strand
TATATATATATATATATATATATATAAATGAAAGTGATATAGAAATTCATTCATTCATTCATTTTCTTTTCGGCACATCAAACAGAAACAGAAATGACTGAGCTGTCTGCTAGACCTAATGGCTTTTCAATATCAGATTCATTAAAAGGAATGTTTGCCATATGTGAGAGTAAAGGAAAAATACGCTGGTCACAGTTAATCATCTAGCAGAACTCCACTGCAGATTTGAAGTGATCATTAAAAAGAGGCTGAGGAAGTGACCCAGTAATAAAAGCAGTCAGCACAGCCACTTCAGAATGGCTGAGAGCAGAGAAAACGTCTATGTCCACATATCCCTGGGTATCCCTGGGTAGAAAAAAAAGCATGCACATAATGACATTTATAGATGTATATTTAAAAAAAAAAAACACTGGGTGACAATGAAAAAAAAATCTTAATTTTGCCATGGTGAAAAAAAATACTGCTTTCTCCTAACAAACACGTCTTCAGGATGTTAATGCTAACCATGTCTTACTAACGTTCTTCTATTCTCTTTATTTTGGGCCAAACCCTGACCTTTCAGCATCCCCCCGAAGGACAGCCGAACCATTACGGTAATTAACTGAAGAGGCAGAGAGAAAGAGGGAGAGAGTAATGGTTGTGAAAGAGAGGGAGGGGCTCTTTTCTGCAGAGACAGCAACTCTTGCATGTGGCCTGAGCCATAGAGATGCCTGCAGTTAATGCCTAACTGGCTTCCATTACCAATGAGTGCATGGGGCTGGCCCAATATTAATCTAACAAAGAGCTAAGCAACAGTTTCACACATCCAACGTTCAGCGGCTTATATTTTGGCCAAGAGAAGGATAGAGACAGCAAAAAGAACAGTAAAATAATAATGTTCTTCATTTTTATATTTAAAGGAGTAGAAGAAGAAATAAACACAATGCATGTCTAACCAAGTGGTTGTCTTTATTAAAATAAATTGTATTATACTTTTTCATGAGTCACATTATTTCATATTTACTTATAATTACTTTACTATCTATCTATCTATCTATCTATCTATCTATCTATCTATCTATCTATCTATCTATCTATCTATCTATCTATCTATCTATCTATCTATCTGCTTTTTTGTTTGTTTGTGGCTTTCAATCATTCATTCATTACTTTTCTTTCCGGCTTAGTCCCTTTATTAATCTGGGTTCACCATGGCGGAATAAACCGCCAACTTATCCATCATATGTTTTACGCAATGGATTGCCTTATAGCTGCAACCCATCACTGGGAAACACCCATACATTCTCATTCACGCATACACTACAGACAATTTAGCTCACCTAATTCACCTACAGCACATCTTTGAACTTGTGGGGGAAACCGGAGCACCTGGAGGAACCCACTCGATCGCAGGGAGAACATACAAACTCCACATTGAAATGCCAACTGACCCAGTCGAGGCTCGAACCAGTGACCGTCTTGCTGTGAGGTCACATCACTACCCACTGCGCCACTGCGTCACCCTGGCATTAAATCAATAAATATAAATAAATTCTAACAACATAAAATGTTAAGGAACTGTTTTGTTTGTTTGTTAGTTTGTTTTGTTTATTTAGGTACAGTTATGAAAGGTTTAGTTTAACTGTACAGTTTGAGCTAGTAGTCTCAGATCTAGAGCTGCAAGCTGCAAGCCAAGCTGAACCAAGCCCTAAAAGCACTTTTAAAGAAAATACAATGCCACCATTTATTAAGCAAGGAGGAACTACATAAAATAGATAACAAAACAAATATGCGTTAAGACATAAGATGCACTTAAGATTACAGCTTTAAAATTTCAACAATTATATATGGAAAAAAAGTTTAATATTGAAAATGATAAATATCATTTTCATATTACAGTGATAAGTATTTATTTATTTGAAGCCACTACTTAGTCCACTTGTAATTGTCATTATTTGCCTTTTCTATTACTTTTTTACTGAATTCTGTGAATTGAGGGTGTTTGATTTTCTCCTGTCTCACTATATTATTACTATATATTCTTTTAGTCAGAGGGAAAAAACTGAGTTATGTGAGACATTTGAGTAAACCAGAGTAGCGCTTCTCAACCCTGTTCTTGGAGGCACAATGGTGTTACACATTTTTAGAACTCTTTTCAGTAAAACACATCTGAATCAACTCAAGAATGAGTTGATCATGGACATTGCAGAAAACTCATGCCAGTCAGCTTCAATCACAAGCTTCATCTATTATGTTTCTGGGCCTCTTTCAACATATTACTGCTGGTGTCTCATGCTGGAAAGATGATGACTGACTATGAAACTGCTGGTTTCAAGTCAGAATTGTGTAGGAAGTGGTCCGTCAGAGCATCAAACATCCACTTTTTGTTGTTAAACATAATGTGCTTTACTGTATTAGCCAGAGGTGGGGGGAAGAAAAAAGTTTAGAAAGTGTCCAAAAGAGACAAATTTAGGAGATCGCTAGATGACCAAGATAATCACTTTGAAGAGTATGGAAATAGGTCAATGAATGTCTATAAGTTAGCAGAGCATAGCTTCTCAGTGCTGCCAATCAAGTCTTATGAGAGTATATAGGTTGCAACTGCAGAAGAGCGCTTCAGACATTTCGCTTCAGAAGCTTAATGAGCAAAGGAAGAGAGCAATCTGCTAAGCTGAGTTCCAGAGAATCCAGTGTTTCTGCATCCAGCGCAAGTGATGATGATAGCAGTGGCAGTTGAGCTGGGTTTTCTCCCCTCTTTTGGGTCTTTTGCTGGGTTCCTAAAAAAAGCAATTTTTCATAATAGAGTAAATTCCCTAAGAGCTCTGCATCACTGCATCACATGTCTGGGGGTCCATCATATGGAGGTGGTGCTCAAGGACAGCTCATTCTCTTATTGCGAGGGCATGACAGTTGCACCACTGAGGTCACAGCTCACCATTGTAAAAGGGTGTACCACCCCTTGCTGTTCTCTGCAAGTTGCTTAACACTCACTCAGGTGTAGTAAATAAGCTTATAAAATTATGAATATTAATAATTATTAATAACATTATAATTGAGAACTAAGATTACATTAAGTTGAACTGCTCGTCTGTTGGTGTCCACCATTTATTTGTCTATTAATACAAAGATCAAGTAATTTCTAGGTCAAGAAGAATAATTAATCTTACTACATTAACAGATTACTACAATCTCTTGCTTTATCTTTGAGTTCGGGTAACTTGTTTTGTGTGTAAAAAGCAAGCAATCCGCTAGGGCTCAAACGTTTAATAAAGCTAACAAAAAGGTGTAGACAACACTTATATTGCATTTGAGAGCAAGAGAGAGTGAGAGAGAAAGAAAGAGAGCGGGTGAGACAATGAGGACAGGGCCAAAAAGGCCCCATGAGGAGAGAGAGAGAGTTGCAAATTCAACATCAATAACCAAAAACGAGTCATCAAATAAAAATGAATCACTTTGTTTTAACAAAAAGGAATCATAAACTAGCAAATCTAATAACTAAATAGAACTCGCATAGCTCCTTTGTCTGTGGTCTACGCAGAGGGCTGGCCTGGAAGTTTCTAGTGAATGGCTGCTGGTCCTTCCCCATTTTGATCAGCTGATCAGCGTATAAATTGAAATTGTCCAGAATAGAGCCTTGGCTTGATGATGAAAGTCTCTGAAGAGTTAGAAGGCCTAAGCCTGGCCAAAGCTTGGGTGAGGCCTAAGGCCTGGGTCACATTTTGGCTGGTGACAGAGAGATGAAGAGGGTTCAAAGAGAGCTAAAAGAGGCAAGAGAGATTTGTAAGAGGGGTTCAGTTCATTAAATAGGATTGCTGATATCATGAAATCAGGGGTGGAGTTAGCCAATGGGATGTTGCCTTCTAACCAGCTTTTTGGTCCATTGTTCATGTCTTGTCATTTGCATGTGCTTGTGTCAAAGATAAATGTTTGTATAATCTCAACGTGTTACAAGTACTAAAATACAAAGCATACAGTTCTCTAAACCACAGTAGCTGTGCATACATATCAAACACTTATGTGGAGTTATTTGAGTCTAAGTTATTAAGCAATACTTCTAAGGGTTTTAATATCAAGAAGATTGACATATTACCAGTTAATCATCAATAAACACTATTTAGCACAGACATAGCAGTTTACCTGTGAACAAGAACATGAACAAACACACACGACAACATTACATACATTCTAGAATATAGAAATAACTATTAATAAATGTCCAGTTTTTTTCACGTGTAAGTGTGAAAGTATTTGAAACTTCGCCTATCAACCCCTATCAAGATTTCCCTATCAACATTGTTGCCCTGGTGATTGTTATCTTGGCAATTAGGTGTTTGACTTGTGACCTCCTTTTGGGGTGGTTTTCTGGAGCCTGCTTAAAAAGTTTGTGTTATAAGGAAATACATTATCATCTTCCAGTTGATATCTATGCATTGGGATTATAGTGAGGGCTAATCTGTTGTCTTCGTGCTTGCGGACCCCTTTCTCTACAGTGCACTCCATCCAAGCTTTGAGAGTGTGTGATGGTTCATCCTCCGGAATTGTCGCATTTACGATTGATGACACCGTGGACCAGATGTCCATCGCAGCATCAGAACATGGGCTGTCATGTTCTGATGATGGTTCAGACCAGCTTTCTCCTTCTAAGGTAGTAAGCGAGGCATCGGACATGTAATCAGACATGATGGCTGTGCTTTCCTGGGCTGCTTCAGCGGTAGGTCTGAAGGTGAACTCAATCCCGGCCACACCGCTGGTCACCTAGATGGGTGCAAATGCCCTAAGCCCCCAGTCTCTTTCTTCTCTGAGGTGCACAATGAGCTAACGCAGGCATGGAGGGTGCTTCCACCTGCTTCTCATGTGCTTCCACCCTCCAGGGGAGCAGTCAAGCACGATGGCTTAGGTCATCTACCAGCAAGCTCATAAAACTGGTCCTTCCCGGGACCCATTCACTTTGACATCTTCTCGCTGAGGGCGTCTACCTGGCTTCAGGACCTGCTCTGCCTTCACAGCCCATTCCACCAGCTAAGCGGCAGCTCCGAGGCTCCTGCAAGCAGCAGATGCCCCTGCCCCAGGATGCTGTTAAGTCCAGTAAACAGACCGCAAAGCGACCCTGAGACAGGCCATGCAGAGAAGAGCGGGACTTGCTCTTTGCCTGCTGGAGGGCCAGGGAACATTAAAGACCAACTTCAAGCTGCTGGCCAACTGGCCGGCGGCACCTAAATTGTCAGTGAGAGAGCAAAATGTTCTCTCTCCAAGTGTGCTAGCGTGAGCACTGTCAGTCTGGGACACATTCCCTTCCAGGTCGCAGCACTGGTGCACTTTGTCAGAAGCTATGAGTGTGTCAGAGAATGGGCTTCTTTCTCCCACTTCTCCAACTTCCTTGTGGGATCCATGGAGCAAGGCAAGAAACACTCTCTTATTGTCCGCTCTTCCTCGTGATGTGCAACTTCCTGGGGTGAACACTCCCATCCTGAGCTGCCCCTCCACTGGCGTGCCATTGACTGGGCAGATGATACCACTTGTGCAGGCTCTGCTAGACTGATTAGTGCTGTCCAGTCTGTTGCAGGGGCTTATTCTGACATTTAAATTGAGATATGTCATGTCATTTATTTCGTTCCTCTTTATTTTATGGGTATATATATCATGATGGTCAGTTCCATGTCCACCCCTGCCTTGCGAGATGTGTTTGGAGCATGTGTGTTTTACAGTCACACTTTATTTTGATGGTCTGTTTGTTGAATTTAAGTTACATTGCATCTACATGCCAAATAATTCTCATTAGATTATAAGTAGACTGTTAGGTTGGGGTTAGGGTTAAAGTTGACATGTACATGCAAAGTTTTGTATAGTCAGTTAAATGTCTGTTGAAGGACTGTTGTAAGGCTGTTTTTTTTTAACTACAGCGGTTCTGAACTGTAGTTCTGCCGAATTACTAAAAGTTATCAGTATGATGGTAAAAAACTGTACATTCTAGTCAAAACCATCCTTCTGCAATCTTATACCAAAAGCGGAAATAAGGGCAGTATTAATAGCTTTAAATGTGGGAGAGCGTTGCTATTATGTGATTATATTGTCTTGCAATATGGAGCCATTAAATGTTGATGTTAAATCAAAAGTAATTGACAAATACTTGAAAATGAGATGATTTAATGACAATAATTCTCTACGGTTACAACTGAATTAGTTACAAATAACTGCATGAAACAATAAAACATGAAATGATAAAAACATATGATAATATTTGTACCCAGCTTAAATGTAAATTTAAGTTACCTGAGAGAGAGAGAGAGAGAGAGAGAGAGAGGGAGAGAGAAGGGGGGAGGGAGAGAGATAGAGAGAGAGCAGGAGACCAGAGAAGGCCCGAGCCGGAGAAGAAAAAGAACCAGAGCTTTGTTTACCCACCTATTTGTAACTTTCTTGACCATGTGACCAAAGCCTAAACAATGAGACATTCAAACTGACCAATCGACACGTGATTACATCATCAAACCCCCACAGTCCACAAAGCAGTTCCTGATTTCATCAGGAGTTTGTGTGAGCCCTCTTTGGGGAAAAACACATGTTCTGCCATATAAACAAATGCATATAATAATTTTCATCCCTACACTGTTAAATGTCAGTATCAACAGATATTAAGCAGAAAGTCTACTAACACTCAAATGGACCATCAAAATAAAGTGTTACCTCCCGACCTGAAGGGGGATTTTGTGGTTACGTCTGTAATCCACTTTCCTTGAACCAGGATGCTTACAAACTGTTCTACTAGATCTGTACAACCTTTCAATGCACTTTTTCTGATTGTTGTAGTATAGGGATAGGGCCCTGCTCAAGTCTGTTAGAGGCCATGAACACATCCTTATTATTGTTGAATATACCGCATAACACCTCAAGGCTGTCCCCATTTTAAAAACAGAACACCAAGGCCAGAATTAATGAGGATGGATAACACATCTCTGCCATCTACTCAAAGTGAAGCAGCCACAAATCTCTGGATACCACCCTCAAACTGACAAGCTTGTTGAGCACTTCAATCAGACACTACACCATAGTCACCATCTTTGGGGGCAGCCGTGGTATAATGGTTAGAGAGTTGTACTTGTGACCCAAAGGTTTGCTGGTTTGAGTAGGTGGTAGGCATTGAAAGTGAATAACCACCCTCAATACTATGGCTGAGGTGAATACCTTGAGTAATGCCTCTATTACGGTGAGTGACGATGACAACGAAGGCGAGGATCCAAGTCCAGATTTTAATGTGAAGTCAGTATAGCAGCGGTCATCAGGGGCAAACAGATATATTCAGGAAATCCAAAATCGTAATCGTAGTACAGGCAGAGGTCAACAAGGCTGGTAGCAGGCAAGGATAAACAGACATGTGAGGAGCAAAAACACAAAAGACTAGACAAAGGAAACGCGTTGTAAGGTCACTTTACAGATAACAGTACTCAGCAAGGATAGTGTGTGTGTATATGCTGCTTATGTAGGGAGTGTAATCAGTCTTTGACGGTCCTCCGGTGGTGTGTATGCAATCAGTCATGATATGGAGCAGGAGTGTGTGTGTGCGCTGCATGACTGGAGTTGTAGTCCTTTAGCCAATCTGTAGTTCACAGAAATGTGTGTTTGAACCAGTGATCTCTGACTGTGGAGATTGCTGGTGATCGTGACAGCACCAGTCTAAACTGCTCCACAGATGCTACAACAAAGACTGCCCATTGTACTGGGTGTGTGTTCAGACTATATGTAAACATAATGCAGACTATAAATAAACATAATGTGTTACCGTACTTACCGTCTGTTTGATATAGCACATGTGATTGGACAATTAGAGGGTAAATGCGCGTGGATTGATAGAGTTATGCTCATCATCTATGAACATTTGGTTGAGTCCCAGCATGTGCAACAACACTTGCATGCAGCCCAAACCAGAGAATTACAGCCTAGTTGTTTTATGCTCATGCTAGAACCCACTTCCACCTGTAAGTTCCTTGTCTCCTGGCAGGGACATTTTAACATCATTGAGTAGGTAGAGCCAGTCAACTATCGGGCCTGCTGACTGAGAAGGAACAACTTTTATCATGTCAACCTGTTAAAAACCCCGAGTATCCGACCCCCAAAAACAGATGGTGGCTTTCACACAAGAGCAACAGCTAGTTGTGGACCTGAAAGAACAACTCACCGCATTTGAGATCTCAAGATTTAAGGGATACCGCATGGTCTAAGTGGATCAACTCTTTGATCACTTAGGCAGGACCCTTTTTGTCACTACATTAGATCTCACTGTCAGCTAAATCAAAGTAGAAGACTTGTGCAAGACAGACATCTTGCTGAGGCTGCATCAGCAATATGTAGCTGCACATGATGTTGTCATTCACTTAGAGCGCTGGAAGAACCACTTACTTGGAGGGCTTCATGGAGCTGACTACTAACCTCAAGAATTGCTATCTTGGACTCACCGAAGTCACATACCTGGGTTACTGGGTCAGCAGAGGACACATCCAGCCCCAGCAGAAAAAAGTAGAGGCCATCCACAAAGCCACCAGCCAACCACCAGTACTCAGGTACATGCATTTTTGGGGTAAGGTAAAATGGGGGCTACTACCATAGTTTCATGTCTAATTTGTCTTGGAAGTCCTGACCAAAAAGGGCAAAGAAATGGTGAGCTATGACACCAAGGCATTCTCTATTGTTTTTTTTTTTTTTTTTTTACCTCTGCATTGCAGATACCAGCATGTCATGCTCTGCCAACTCATCTAGACCACTTCACAGATCACACTAAAGCACTAGAGAACTAAATCCCTAAATAATCAAATTTACATGATGACTGAAAATTTTTACAAATACAATTCAATTGTTTAAAGAAAAACAAAATGTGCGTAAATGTGTGTTTATGTGCGTGATATAACATTTGAGAATGTTTACATAATTTCTGGTCAAATAGCTATCATACCAAGATTGCAAGTTCAAAAATAGGACTAAAATAATTACAAAACAAAGGATGCTTCCAAAATCTCGATCACTGTCATTTACTTCTAAAAGGTGTTATCATGAATGAAAATAATGTGCATTGGGATTACACTAGATACTTGTAATCCTAACCAATCAAACATTTCTTAAAATATCTTCAGTAACCATCAATATTTTATTTAAACAAATTAATTTGTATGGTAGCTTGTCTAAGCTGTGGCCAATAGGTCAAGTTAATAGCAGTAATCATCTGTAACATTCTCATCTGTCTGCTCCGTTTAGAATATCATGGCAGACATCATGCACTGAGTCAGCGAACCTCTGATAACATTAGTGCTTGGCTTCAGGGCCAGACAGGAACAGCCCCTCCTTTAGAGAAACAGAAATGTCAAGGCAATTCACCCATCCACATATACATTTATCCAGCTATCTTTTTATCTCCTATGCATGTTCTTTCAACCTTGCATTTATCTCTGTTCGCTCATCAATCTGTCTATCCATCCATACATGCATTTCTGCTTCAGTTTTCAATAAATGTGTTTTCTCCAACAGTTCTGTCACTCATTTTATTTACGTTCAGGAGCTTGATTTGGTTTTGTTGTTTATTGGCTTTGGCATTGCTGACTCTAAAAATATTGTGTATGAGCGTATTTTAAAAAAAGACACAAAGAGTGAGAGCTATGTCAGCTTGGTCTCTCAACTGGAAAGAAATGCATGAAACAATATCAACAGAAACCCTTTGCATTTTTTATATCTACTAATTCCAATACAGACAAAAAAAAAATCACACTTAAATTCTTGTACATACATATTCAGGTATGCGCAAGTATTGCTACAACCTTGAGGAACAGGGCCTTTCCAAATATTTTAGTAATCCTTACCATTTGAAAATGTCCAAGAACATTACAACTGTTATGAAGCAGACGGAAGACAAAGGTAAGTGAAACGTTAGTGGGTTTATTGGTAGACAACAAATGAGCACATGAGGAATAGCCAGGAGGAACAGGATGGATGACGAGTCTTTTCCTCCGTGACTGGGTAGATGGAATACAGGAGGATGGACAGCACACACCAGATACAGAAGACAGATGAGGACACAGAAGACGAGGCACTTGGAGACAGGACGACTCGGGATGACCAGGAGGACTAGGAGGAGGAAACAGAGATAAGGTAAGTTCAATGTTTGGTTAGCTGAGTATGACTACGCTGGGTTGTCGCTCAGTGTCCGCTTTCGCTAGAACGTGCCCGGACACTGAGCGAGCAGAGGGCTGTGTATTTAACTGGTGCTCGGGGATGTGTTGCAGCTGGGTGCTCATTAATACGCAGGTGACGGTGATCTTCGTGATTGAGTGTCGTGAGAGCCTGACCAATCCGTGACAACAACATCCGCTTTGAGTGATTCATTTAAAAATGCTTAAAGTTATTTCTATATTCTATATAGCTAAGTATAATTTGCTTTCAAATTATTTTTATAGTTACGTAATGGTGAACTTTAGATTGGCGATTGCTCTACCTTCCTATTGTAATCCAAAATCATTTATCCACTGAATGCAGCCATGGCCCACGAAAATCTATAGGTGACCTATGATTTACAAGAGGAAATCTGTTACTTCAAAGGTTGTGAAAACCAAAAAATCTAGGATTTCTGTACCTAAATTAAATTATAGCAACACATAAATAAAAGTAGTTTTTACATTGTTATTTTACCATACATCTGATATAAAGGCTATGAGAGATTAGCATTTTTGTGTTAGCTATTGTAAGTGGTTTTGATTTAGAATACATAATAGTTTACATAATGTTTGTAAAAGAAATGAAGAGTTTTGTTGCAAAACGTGATAAACACCATTTTTTGACATTTGGATTTTATGATTGGAAGTCACTGTTCAGATGTTCCCTTAAGAATGAACATTTTAGGCCTACTACGAAATGTATTTTTTCACAAAACGCGATATCCGCCAGACCAGTTTCTTTGCAAAATTATATAACTAAGTTATATAACTGTTATATATAGAACAGTATATGCGTGAGCTTAGCATCCCCTGGGAGGAGAGTCACCGCCAGCGAAGTGCTCCAAGTTTGCTCATTGATTTACCGATAATATCACAACAAAGAAACATATGTTTTTAAAAAGAGGATTCAATAAGCTAGCTAAAAGCGTTTGCCATTTAATTGTTTATACCGTAGGCGAGCTGTCAGTCACGGGCTATGTCCATCTGTCAGTCAGAGAATCAAAGCTTTAGAGTTGAGCTAACATCATGGATTTTGATAACGGATTGGAGCCGGTCATTCAAGCTGCATAATAATAATGATAATAATAATAAGAAGAAGAAGAAGAAGAACATTATTATTATTACACTGAAATAAGTCATTAAATATGAGGGGGTGAGCTTGTGTCCGCGGACTCGGTGAAACAGAAACTGCGCCGTCACGGCTCCGCCCGCTCTGATCATACAGTAGTGATGGGAAGTTCGGATCATTTTACTGACTCGGATCTTTAAGTCTCGTTCATCGAGATGAACAAATCTTTTTTTCGAGTCATTTCGTTCATTTCGTTCAATTTGCCAGTATATTATTAAACTGTTACGAATTGCTTCCAAACACATGTACAACTAGCCCAAATGTTGATCACACTACAAACAAGTCATAAATAGAATGCTATAAGAGAAAATAATCATTCACTGTTTGCTTGCTCTTTTGTCTATGAAGATATTTTTGCCTCTTTGCTCAGCTCACCTCTTCATGTCTTCAAATTTCAGTGGTTCGTTCACGTCACACGGACAGTCCACATAATCTCAACCAATGTACACAGTCTGAGCCGAAAGGAGCCATGACTAGTTCACTTTTCGAGTCTTCTGGTTTGTTCATCACGTCACAAAATGTAAAGAGACATGACTCAGACCGAGGACTCAGGGGGTGAACGGTTCAAATCTCTTTCCGGCTTTAAATGCATACGATTGGCTTGTGTGTCTTTCACGTGTTGAACGACTCGGACCGAGGACTCGGGAGGTG
>CAIGQQ010037126.1:0-15347 GCA_903798035.1 Danio albolineatus | reverse complement strand
TACCCCAACCCTAAACACAACCAAAGAGATTTTGGTATTTATTTGGATCATGTTCATCCACTGTTCTGGATAAATATAACCCTAACCTACCCCAACCCTAAAACACAACCAAAGAGATCTTGGTGTTGATTTGTCTCATGTTCATCCACTGTTTTAGAGAAATGTAACCCTAACCCACCCCCAACCCTAAGCACAACCAAAGAGATGTTGGTGTTGATTTGTATCATGTTCATCCACTGTTTTTGAGATTTATATCCCTGACCTAGCCCCAACCCTAAACACAACCAAAGCGATTTTGGGTGTTGATTTGGATCATGTTTATCCACTGTTTGGAGAAATATAACCCTACCCTACCCCAACCCTAACCCTAACCATAGGGGGTCTGAGAAGCTGTTTGGATCTAGTCTGGAAATATAACCCTAAACCTACTGGAATATATTAAGATAGAACAATTTAGATTCTGATCCGGAGATGTTTCGACAGCCCATAATCCTACTATAGTAGGCTTGGCAGACCAAACCCGGATGCCAGATCAGGTTCCAGATGACAAGAGTCTAACAGGCGTCGGCCAATGCATTTCCTCGGTCTCCCGGTGGGAGCCGTTGTAAAATCCAAAACCTAACCCTAACCCTAATTAAAACCCTAACCCTAACTACATTGAAAAACCTGAACCTAACTACAATGCTAATACTAACGCTAACCCTAACTGCATTGCTGACACTAACAGTAACGCTAACCTTAACCTTACCCTAACTCAAACCCTAACTGCCTAGCTAACCTTGACCCGAACTACAATGCTTACACTAGCCCTAACTCAAACTGCATTGCTGAAACCTAACCCTAATCCTAATCCTAATCCTGACACCTAACTGTGGCGGGTCGCCCAATGAAACATCAGCGTCATCCTGGGAGCAGCGCACTGACGCCACCTGCACGCAATTACGCCGATTGCTGACTCCTGAAGCTAATAGAGAGAGACGCATAAAGAGCCAGCGTGTGAACGAGACAACTGAGAAACCTCTCCGGTATGCTAAGACTAACACCTCTCTCTCTCTCTCTCTAGAAAGCACGGAATAGACTGCACAGCGATCGGTGTACTCACCTCTGCACTAAAGGACCCACTAGGACGATACTTTCACCCACCACCCACCATCTGGAGCACCTATCACCGGGACGAAAAGGACGAGCACTGAAGACACCAGCACCCCACACTTCTTCACTTGTAAATAAAAACCCTTCGGGGGTGTGTTCACAAGCAACTCGTGTTTGCCTTTTCACTCCACCCTGCTACATTGGTGGAGAATGCGAGTTTTTTAGGAGTGATATCAAGGCTTTCATCGACCGCTTACACTTGTTGTTTGTGTTTGCAGCTTGTCATCTCGCTCACTCTCCGAAAAAGTCAAGATGGAGGAACTTCTACAGCAGCTCACGAAAGTGGTGACCCGTCAACAGCAGCTCTCGAACCAGATTAATGCCAGGCTGGAAAGAACCGAGTAGGTGGTCAAGAGCCTCAGAAGCCACCGGGTACCGCTTCCGGATGCCAGAAGCAGTGCTCACCACCATCTGACGAAGCTCAGCGACCTTGATGACATCGAAGCATATTTACATACATTCGAGGTGACAGCAACCAGAGAGCTGTGGGATAAGAAGGAATGGGCGAGGATCCTGGCTCCTTTCCTAACTGGTGAGGCACAACGCGCCTATTATTCGCTGAAATCCCCGCAGAACGAAGATTATGAGATGTTGAAGAGAGAGATACTAGCAAGGATTGGACTTTCTCCCATCAGCGCAGCCCAGCAGTTCTGGCAATGGGCGTATGATGAGCAGGTCCCCGCCCGGATACAAGCCACACAGCTCTCCAGGCTAGCACAGCTCTGGTTGCTGTCGGGGAACACCACCGCCTCCCAGGTCGCTGAGCGAGTGGTGATCGACCGCCTGCTCAGAGCCCTCCCCAGGAAGCTCCGCCGGCCCGTGAGCATGAAAAACCCCAATAGTCTGGCGGAGCTGGTGGAAGCCGTGGAACTGGCAGAGGCATCACTGTGAATATGAGGTGTTAATCATCTCTGGAGGGGGGAGCATCTGGCAGAGATTAAACTCAAAACCAAATCAACAAATACAAGTTAAATATTACAGTGACTTTAAGACCACTTTACCAATCACACAGAGACATTTAAAATGATACCAAAGATGAATATAAAGCTACAGGATACACCATATTAAAACCTTGAGCATTTTATGTGGAATGTAAATGATCTGCTTTGATGGAGAAGGTAACTGAAAGGTCAAGAGGGGGGGCTTGGTGTGAATGGAGCAGAGTCTCACATTCCTGCATTTCCCCCCTGGTATTATCAAAGAAAGATAAGCTCAGGATGGTTTGAAATGAATATGTTGAAAGGCTGGTCTCCTGATGGTTTGAATTGAATAGTTGAAAGGCTGGTCTCCTGATCTTCTTAGATTAGCCAGTTTATTGTTTTAGTGCCTGACCATTCTCATGATCTTGTCTCGTGGAATTCCATAACAATTCTCAGGGTTTATTATCATGGAGAGATATAGCTATCCTTACACCACTCCTCAGCACCCCTGGCAATCTAGATGTGTGTCTGTGGGCCAATACCATCAGTCCTGATCCATCTTGAGTATTGTTATTAATAGTCTGTGATAATGTATTGCTAACAACATCGGTTAATATGTTTTTGGCAGCTGATTTAAGATGTGGTTTTGCTATGCTAAACCTTTGTTTAAGCAATGGTATGGCTATTCTGAAAAGTCCTCTGAATATACCACCCAAGCCGGCTCCATACATAACGCGACCCCCAGCATAACCGGGAAGACCATTGCCTGTCTGATTTTGGTAATGACACATAGCGCTCTGCATCCATATTGCGGTTGTTAAAATACACCATTGTTGCTCTATTTCACCGGTCGAAAGTATAGCTTAGTACACACTTTTCCATAACTAATATTTACTTCTTGATTTCGATCTTCTTTTACTTGTATGGTTATCTCATTGATAGATGTTTTATTAACAACAGCACAGTGTGGTTTATTGTACCTAACACAGACAACCTTGTGGTTTTCTCCAACTATGTGGACACACCTTAGCAAGAGGACGTAATAATCGCCAACTGATTGATATTCAATTATGTCTGAATAAATAAACAATGAATAGAACCCAGCATTTATGTCAGCTTGATGGGGTGCATACGTCACTGTTGTTGTTCCTGTGCTATGATTTTCTCGTGTTTGATTAGCAGCCTCGATAGACACCCCTGGTTTTAATCCTAAAATAACCACCAGTTTCCCAAAAAAATGTTAATGACATTTTTGGTGGTGCTTTAAAAAACAACTTTGTTTTTAACGTGATCACAGCAGAGTTTCAGCTGTGGGGGCAGGTTTGCATTTATCTCCCTGATCAAAAAAAGGATATTGTCATAGTATCCTTACTTTAACATGTAAAGCTCATTTGATATGTTTTGGGTGGTATTGATTAAAGTATCAACCTCTTTGCCTTCACCAAAAAATTTTAACTTTAAGTTGTGCTTAACATTTTTTTTTTCCCAAACAAATGTATTAATTTGTTTTTACTATGTATGTGTGTGGATTTATTATGTCAATAGATAATGGTAATTATACAAAATACATCATTAAATTAACACAGTATTACGTTAAAGGATTCAAGGATTAACAATTATTTGTCATACTGAATGCACTAAAGGACCGCCAAATAAAATTCTGTTTAGGGATCCCTTGAAGGCTTGGCCGTGTGTCCGATTATCCAATCTACTGTAGATTGTTCATTAATCCAAGTTTTAAATTGATCAAATTGTCAATATTAATTGTTAATGCTATGATTTTATTTTAAATGAATGCCATCCTAAGTCATAGAATAATAATAATAATAATAATAATAATAATAATAATAATAATAATTATTATTATTATTATTATTATTATTATTTTTTATTATTTATATTATTATTATTATTATTATTATTATTTTCTGAGAAATATTATGCAGGAACACTGATAAATGTCTTTGAGCAATAATAAATCAGCATATTTGAATGATATTAAAAAGGTCATATGAAATGCTCATGGAATTCAGTCATTTCAGTATGCAGCCACTTGGTGTCAGCAGAACCAAAACAAAAAAATCTTAATTTATAATATTATTTTCCTCTAAAATCTCTGCAGCTCATACAAATTAATTTCTCGTTTGGTTTATTTATTTATGAGTATGACCTGGTGATACACAACTTTTCTACAAAAATGTGTACTTATAGTTTATGACTTTTACTGTTATGATTCACTGTTATTATAAACGATTTATTTTGAAACAGTTAATAAATGAATCTCACAAATGCTTTCTAGTGAAATGCTTTCAAGGACTCAAGCTCTCAAAAAGTTAAATTCTGGTGCACATTATTCATCATCAACTAGATATTCTTGTTAAGAACTAAAGCTAAATAATGAATCAAGACCCCACGAAATAAAGTGAAATATGGCCTGTGAGTGGGACGTTTCTTTCAAGCCAGATCATCAAATTACTTCCCCTTCTCCTTTTCTGTCTAACAGTAGATTGTGCATAATTTAATTCAACCATTCTTCCTTGTTCCATCTTTTTCGCTGTAACACTGGCATTAATGAGGTCTCAGGTGTCAAGGGAAAAGACGTGTGTCAGACGTTAGGAGAAACCACTGTGGAGACGCAGAAGGGGGCAAGAACCTTTTTTTTTTTTTTTTTTTTTTTTTAAATGGGCTAATGGATTAATGAAGTATTAAATACAGATTTTTATATATTTCAATGTTTTCAACATCAGAAGCAAACACGCACACAGATTTAACGACCTGTGTGCACCCACATAAACACAAAACTAGCACACACAAGTTCTCCTCTCTAACAAGTGTTTGTTGAATATTCTGAGAGCATATGGCCATGGGGGGCATCATTAGAGCCACTCGTTGGGCTGGTGGGTGGTCAGGGCATGTGTGGGGATCCGGACGCCTGTAAATGTCACAGAAGAAGGTCCTACTGTGCCTAGAACTCATTTCCTCTTAACAGCCAGCTCTTTCAAGTTCTGCATTATTGATAAAGGCCACATGCTTGCTTGCAACTAACACACACATTCAAACAATACCAAACTATCTTGACAAGTAATTCACTGAGGGAAAACAACAACAGCTCTGATTAACTGCAAGATCTGGAATTTTTTTTAAAGACTTTACAGCCTGCAAAGAAGGGTTCTGGTTGTTGATTGTCAAGAAACACCACTTTGGATTGTCAGCTTACTCAGCTAAAAAAAAAAATAAATAAATAAATAAATAATAAAAAAACAGTAGACCAACACATAGTTCTTATACCAATCAATGATTTTTAATATGCATATTTAATTAGCACAAAATATATAACCATGGTCAAGTGTATTTGTTTGTAAATAGCATTGATTGCAGTGGTTGGTGAGAAGCAGACTTTTGATACCGCAGTCAAGGTTATTTTACATTTACCCTCTTAATTAAATACAAAAAAGCTCTTTTTCCAACATTCCATAGAACTGAATGTGCCCAGTGAACTGAACTTGATGAAATGTCATACATATTTAAAAAAAAAAAAAAAAAAAAAAAAATATAAAAAATAAAAAAAAAAAAAAAAAAAAAAAAAAAGTGCTATAGAAATAAGTGAACAGGACCTTAGCAGGACTTATATCTTTACACCCTAACTCAAGCAAACTTTACTTGAAAACTCACACTTAATAATTTGCTGACATATTTACTTGGAAAAAATAAAAAAGCATTTTCAAATGAATCAACCATTTAACATCACTAACTGTCACTTTAAAAGACTATTGATCTAAGGTCATGTCTTGGACATGGTTACCAGTGAAGATTTACCCAAAATAAAAAAATCATACAATAAAAATAAAAAATAAAATATAAAAATATAATAATAATAAAATCTTATCTGTTCAGACAAAGCGTTTGTCACATATTCAGACATTCTGTGCTGTGAGAAAAAGGAAATGTTTAAAAAAATAATAAAATAAAATAAAAAAAGCAGGGTGGGAGAATTGAGTTTCGAAGTCTCTGAGGAATTCACGCCTTGACTGCCCAGACATACTGTTATTTCCCAGAGTGGTGCTAGGGGCCAACACCCAGAGATGTGAGACAGACACAGGACACAGAAGAGTATAGGCCCATCAATTTTCTCAGTTTTTCTCACAAGGGATGTTTTCTCACAGTCGCCTTTGTCACACTGTTTAGAAAGTGTTTTGTGCACTGCCTGTGTGTATGCCAGTGCTCTTTTATAATCACAGTGCTAATTCAGAACAGGTGTAGCACCTTTTCACAAAAACATGTCAGTGCCTGTCTTCCAAAACAAATTGAATAGATTGTGTATTTCACACTGCCTGTCTTGTTCACTTCCTGACATTTTCTTAAGTAAATCATGGCAGCGTATGTTATTTCGTGGCAAACCCTCATGTATTAATCTCAATCCTCTGCACAGAAAGAAGAAATGTTGGGTAAAACAGATGTACATTTTAAAGAAAACAGTTGAGTGTATGTATCTGTTTCTCTTGAAATCGTTGTTGTTGTTGTTGTTGTTGTTTTTTTTGTTTTTTTTTGGTTTTTTCACTTTAGTTAATTGATGAAGTTTGTTCCTAACCACTGGCTTGGTTGGTTTGGGACTTGAAGAGCTGCACATTGATGGATTTTCTCTTCAGTGTTTGAACTTTCAGCAGTGAAAAAGAAATTCAAACTGAACTTCAACTCTAAAAACTGGACTGACACAGTTTCAGTTTACTAGAACTTCAATGTTAAGCTGCTTTGACACAATTTACATTGTAAAAGCACTATAGAAATAAAAATGAATTGAAATGAATGAATGAATGAATGAATCAATCAATCAATCAAAATGAATCATAATTTTGGAAAAAAAAAAAAAAACTATCATACCATGAGTGTGGAGTGATGCGTGCTTATATGGTACTGAGGTAATGAACGATGATGTACAGGTGCGTGACTAATCAGAATTCAGGTGAAGGTGATTGAGAGAGAGGGGAACCTGGCCTCACTGTGACAGTAAAATGTTTAAAAAAGTGAGCAATTGCTCCATATTTAAAATTTCTGTACAGAAAGGTTATGTTTTGATCTTTGATTGGTCTCACCTAGTCATGTTATGTGAATTCGCAGGTTAGAGTTCAACATGCTTGAACTTGAACTTTGCAATGCAGTAAACTGTGTGTGTGTGTGTGTGTGTGTGTGTGTGTGTGTGTCCACACTAGAGTCTCTCAACAGACCTCCCTCCACCAGGAACGTATATCACGTGACCATATATTATATATATATATATATATAAGCTAAACTATAAGAAACACAAATTTAATATTAATACCAACAGCAACAATAATACTAATAAATAATATTTAAAAACCTGGGTGGGATTATTATTTTGTAAAAACACAGAGGGCAACATCACAAGCTGAGATGTGGTTGACCATTCAGAGGAAAATGGGCTATTTAGCACCGTCTACATGCGAATAATGAATTTTTAAGTCGTTTATCCATTTTCCTACCCTAAACCAAAACAATAAATGAATGAATGAATAAATAAATAAATAAATAAATAAAAAAAATAAAATAAAAAAATTACCAATTCCTTTTTATTTTGTTTAAAATTAGAAAATAAATGAAAATTATACAACTTGCTTTCTTTTATATCATGAGTTCAACTTTTTTTTTCTGTCCACTCATCAGGCAGATAACCAGCAAGAAAAACAAAGAAAATCTCTCGCTCAAATTTTTCCTTCAAACCCTTAGTCAGTTGGGCACAACTTGACTGGTGGCTTAAAGTTTCCCAGCCCTTGTGTTCTTCTCAGAATGTGTTTTCAGAGAACAAATTTTCTGCTCACATGAGTCCATTTACTTTTCCACATTGTAAACTCAGTATAATTTTCCCCTTACTCTTTGGATCCTCTGATATTCACTGGGCTGCAAACTCCACGCACATGGAACATGAACACACCTAATCATTTTAGCTTATCCACACATATACCCTCACATGATGAACAAAGAGACCATAACCGGATACGTGATACATGACAAGACAAGAGCAGTGGTGTCCAAAAGGGTCAGGAACCCTGGCAGGGAGGTAGGGTGGAACTGGTAGAACAGACCAGGGACGGACTGGGACACATGAGGGAGTGATATGGGGTTGACCTAGGGTGGATCAGGAGAGGCAAGGCGTGAGACTTGTGGGGAGCTGGCAGGACACAGAGCATGAAGCCATGTCAGTGTAGGCAGGGCAAAGAGCCTGGGCATTGCCCCATGGCAATGAGCTGTGCTGGGGCCATCAGGGCAATTAGTTTGGGTGGTACAGACACTGAGCCACACTCTTGGGCTGGAGCAGTCACTGGCAGGCACTCAGGGGCTGGAAAGCTGGCCACCTCTTTAGACCCTGCAGTGCATTTTGCTGCCTCTAAAGGTGCTGCAGTGCTGTTAGCAGGTGCCTAAGGGAATGCCACTGCAGCCAAGGGGGTTGATGGATAAGCTGCAGCAGGGTCTGTCACCTCAGGAAGGGTGACGAGTAAGGCAAACACTTCCATCTTCACTGACGGGTCATCAGAGGACAGGCAATTTGGCAGTTTGTGAGTGGGAAGTGCAGTGGACCAAGTGGAGACAGGAAAGTGTTCCCCTATCGGTGACAGATGTATCTCACAAACTGCCAGAATGTTAAAATTCCCCAGCATTCTAATCATCCAGGCCTGAATGGGGCTGTTGAGTCCAGCATTGAAAGCCTCCTTCAGAGCTATGGTGGTTGACTCAAACCCCTCTGCAGCATAGATGAGTAGGTAGGCAAACTCTTTCGCTGTGGATTCACCTTGATGGAGTGAACAGAGTTTGTCGAAAGGCTCTGCTTAATGGCATGCAGAGGAGTGATATCTTGAAGATGAGAAAAGGAAGACACCCATCTTTCCTCTGCTGAGTTCTATTTTAGGCCAGTTCATAATGTCAGGGTTTTGAAGGAAAGGAAATGAGGACTCATATGCAGGACTAAAAATATGTTTGTTTAAAAAAAATGCTTCAAAAATGCAACAAAAGACATAAACTAAATACAAACTAGACTGGGCTGGGCTTGCAGGACTGTACAGGAACAAGAATGCTCAGGAAGAATCTCCACAGTCTATGGGAAAATCCAAAGTACTTTATCATTCCAACTTGCCCAAGCTGTTGTAAAACATTCTAGTTACACTGATTCATTGTGTGGAGCTGTTTTAATCAACTCATTGGATGAAAAACAAAAGCTCTCTGCTGTTGGGTTGTGGACAGTCATAGATAAGACAAAAAAAGCTCATCTGCACATTGTAGCTGCTTACAAGTCAGGAAAGAGCTATAAGACATCTAAATGTTTTGAAGTTTCAGTGGCTACAGTGCAAAGTATTATTTAAAAAAAATGCTTTCCACTGTGTAAAATCTCAGAGGACATGGTTGGAAGCCAAAAGTGACACCTGTGCTGGCCAGGAGGATAGTGAGAGAGGGAGCAACAAAGAAACACCATTAAGACCATTTTGACAAATCACCAGCTCTGCTGCTATCTCAAGGCACACAGTCCAACAAAAACTGCACGGCGTAAAATAGGAGAAGCTTGTAACCCTAAGTAAACCATACCCACTGTCAAACATGGTGATGGGAACCTAATGTTTGGTGAGTTTTTGTCAGTTTTTGACCAGGGAACCTAGTCACAGTAAATGGCACAGTAAAAGGAACAATACATCAGACAATCTCAAAACCTTGGCCTTGGACACCAGTGGACATTAAAGCACAACAATGACCCAACACAGCAAAAGTGGTGAAGAATTATTTAAATATTATATTAAAATACAACAAGAAGGTTTGCTGGTTCAAGCCTCGGCTGGGTCTGTTGGCAGTTGCATGGGTTGCAGCTGGAAGGGAATCCGCTGCGTAAAACACACACTGGATAAATTGGCAGTTCATTCTGCTGAGGTGAGCCCAGATTAATAAAGGGACTAAGCGGTGTATGAATATTAGATTCGATTTATTTTACAAAACATGTATTACCATTTAGCAGATAAGTCTTTTTTCAGGTCTCCAATATGTAAAAGACTTGCTTATCCCTGTTTTGAACCAGGAGTGGCCCAGGTCCAGATTTTATAACACCAGCCTGTTTAAAATCCTGTGCTGACCACCTGGCCCCCATCTTCACCCTGATCTTCAACAGATCACTGGAAGTGTGTAAAGTGCCCTCCTGCCTCAAACGCTCCATCATCATTCCCATTCAGACCGGTGGCGCTAACATCTGTGGTCATGAAGTTGTTTGAAAAACTGGTTCTGGCCCACCTAAAGGACATCACTGAACCGTCACTGGACTCTCTTCAGTTTGCCTACAGAGCAAACAGGTCTGTGGATGATGCAGTAAATATGGGACTGCATTATGTTTTGCAACACCTAGACAGACCAGGGACCTATGCGAGGATCTTGTTTGTTGACTTCAGCTCAGCCTTTAACACCATCATCCCAAAACTTCTCCTGCCCAAATTAACTCTGCTCTCCGTGCCCACCTCTGTCTGTCATTGGATCAACAGCTTCCTAACGGACAGACAGCAGCTGGTGAAGCTGGGAAAATCCTCATCCAGGACCCGTACAATCAGCACTGGCGTCCTCCAGGGGTGTGTCCTCTCCCCACTGCTCTTCCCTTGTATAAGAACGACTGCACCTCAAAGGACTCCACTGTCAACCTCCTGAAGTTTGCAGACGACACTACCCTTATCGGTCTCATTCAGGAAGGGGAGGACTCTGCGTACAGACATGAGGTTAAGGAGCTGGCTGTCTGGTGCAGTCAGAACAACCTGGAGCTCAACACGCTCAAGATAGTGTCAGTGGAGATGATAGTGGACTTCAGGAACCTCAAAAAATCCAAAATACAGGCATTGCAAATATGGAAATTGGAAGAAAAAAATAATAAAGTATTGAATACAAACAGGGCGCCACGGTGGCGTAGTGAGTAGCATGTTCCCCTCACAGCAAGAAGGTTGCTGGTTCGAGCCTCGGCTGGGTCAGTTGGCATTTCTGTGTGGAGTTTGCATGTTCTCCCCATGGTTGCGTGGGTTTCCTCCGGGTGCTCCGGTTTCCCCCACAAGTCCAAAGACATGTGGTACAGGTGAATTGGGTAAGATAAATTGTCCGTAATGTATGAGTGTGAATGAATGTGTGAGGATGTTTCCCAGAGATGGGTTGTGGCTTGAAGGGCATCCGCTGCATAAAACAAATGCTGGATAAGTTGGCGGTTCATTCCGCTGTGGCGACTCCGGATTAATAAAGGGACTAAGCCGACAAGAAAATTAATGAATGAATGAATACAAACAATTGTATTCATTGTAAAGTTGTTTTGCGAGTTGAGAACATTAATTATAAAGTAGAAACAATTTTGCTTAGTCCTCCTTAACAGTTTAGACAGTCCAGTCTATTGACATTATCGGGTGACAAAACACGCACACACACACACACACACACACACACACACACAGACAGAGAGAGAGAGAGCGCACGCAGTACAGCACACTCCCTTCAGATAATCACCATGGACGACGTTTTTCTCAAGCAAGGATTCTGATACAGCAACGCAAAGCAGACGCTTTAGAAAAGTTGTATGTAGGGGGGAAACACGTCAAACTTAATGAAACATTTGAGGGTGCTTGGAATCAACTTAGAGAGGAATGGGCTGTCTTTGACAGCTTGCGACATCATCTGGCACTTTTACTGAGTACATTTACATGGATCCAAATTATTCATATTATCCTTTATCCATATTCCTTTGCTCATTAAACACACGCAGGGCCGGAGCAAGCTGAACTGGTGCTCTAGGCGAACAGTGATCACGCCGCCCTCAACCCGCATGTGAAAAAGAAAGTGACCGGTTAGCGGATGAACGTGAGGACCGGGAGGGAGGGGGTCGCGGATTAAAGTGAGGACCGGGGGGTTCGCTCACTATTGTGCCGCCCTTCTCGGCCACGTAGATTGCCTCTATGAACGCACCGGCCTGAACACACGTCGTTCACAACAGGAATTAAAAAAAAACTGCCAATGCGTTAAATGCGTTAATTTTTTTAACGGTTTAAATATTTCAAATTAATCAGCGTGCATTAAGGCGCTACTTTTGACAGCCCTAATATATGTATAAAAAAATATATATATATATAATTTATTTATATATTTATTATCTGTTTTTTTTTTGTCATGTCTCTGCAATTCTGTTGCACTGTAGAAGCTCTGTCACGAAAACAAATTGCTCATATGTGTGAACATACTTGGCAATTAAGCTCTTTCTGATTCTGAGTGCAATACCTAGTTCAATCACTGGGTGTCAAACTTACATATTGCTCCTTTAAATGATTTTAGCAAGTGGCTGCAATATAACTAAGAATGGAAAATTTAAAGGGGTCCAAATACTTTCTGTACCCACTGTACAGGAGGAAATGCCCTGCTGCATATCTTGTATTCTCTGCTCATGTGCTGGAGATCTGTGCGTGACCCCATGTCGTCTCTGCTGTCTGAGCCGAATAAAGGTCAGTGTGTCTGCTCAGGGAAGAAAGAAAAAATATATAAATAAAACATACTGCACACACGGACGTACGGGCAATAAATAAACCATCACATGTAAGGCCACTCTCACTGTGTGAGCGTTGTAAAAATAGCAACTTCCTTTCAATCTTAATGAAATATCTCACTGTGGGAAAAATGAGGAAGGGGGTTCACAAGACACTGATTTGGGATTCATTTTTATAGTGTATGAAATTTTTTGTGTGTGTCTGGAAATAGCAAAGTGGTTCGGTCTCAGATTAAGTAATTAGATTGTTTTCATTGCTTATGGTTTACTTCCCTTAAAATTATGTTGTTTATGAGACTGTTCTCAAGGGTGAGTTAGCAAATTAGAGAACAAATAAGATAAAGACATTTCCTCATCACAAACAAATAAACCACAAAGGATGTGTATGTTCCTGTTGTAGTGTTATATGACTGTATTGCATGCTGTTGTGTTGTGGTAAGGCTGGTATGTGTGTGTGTCTGTCTGTTGACTTAATAAATGTGATTTGCTGTGGGAGTCTGGGGTCGCTCCAGTAATGAGACTTAGTCTTGCTCGCTCATGCACTCATGTCTCTCATCCTCCTCATAACCCCCTCCAGCCTCTGTTTCTCTCGCTCCCCCATACTTGAGTTTCCTTTACTTTAAACAAATGCTTACTTATTTAGATGTCCATATTTCACCTTCTTTATAGCATGCTATGAAGGTGTGATTCTATTATTGACTTATGCAAATACAAATACCACATATAGAAATTATGATTAAAAAGAGTATGTTTTTAGTAGTACTGAACATGGCTAATATCTCAAGTTATGTTGTTTTACGTGGAGCATCATGTTGTTTTTTTGTAAGGAATCATAGTACAATTGTGTGATTGCAAAAATACACATGAATGATATCACAGATCAGAGAATCAAAGACACTTTAAATGATCAGTCATCTGGCAACCACATAGACAAACAAGGTTACTTCAGTGTTACATTATATTAAAACTTTAAAATGACAAATTCCTCATCCATCCAAACTTGACTCTCTTCCTTTTGGCGAATGACTGAATGTGACAAGTAAACAAATAAATGAATGAATGCTTTTTCTTAGGGAATTTTCCCTTCAGTTTTGTGAAATGCATACTCATTTGGATCCAGGTTAGGGGATTGACTGGACCATAGCATAACATTTTACTTCTTTCCCTTCAAAAACTCGTTGGTTGCTTTTGCAGAATGCTTTGAGTCATTCTCCAAACACTTTAGAATTTATCCTCCATCATCAATAACCAATGGTGAGCCTCGTATCAATGCACGCCTACCACCAGTGACCACCACTGGGAGCAACAGGAAGGGTAAGTGTAACATCTCCCCTCCCTCAGAACTGTCCTGCAGGTCATGGCTGGAGATTTCCTATACTGAGAGCAGTGAGCAGATAGGAGCCGCCGGACGTGTTGGTCTAAGGTCCTGTTGGACTAGGAGGTCCACCAGCCCACGCCTCACCCAACTTGTTACTCCATGATCAAGAATGGTCTGTTGTACTACATCGCTCGGCGACGAGGGGAGAAAACACACCGGCTAGTGGAATCGCGGAACTGATCACAGCCATGCACGTAACCCCACATTAACATGGCAGGGTAATGGCCACCCTCTGAGAGCTCCAACAGCGTTACCACTGGCCAGAACTGGAAACGGATGTACATCAACAGTGTCAGCAGTGTCCAAACTGCCCATGTACCTCCCCTCGATATCTCCCAAACCACCAGTGCCTCCACCCATCGTCCAGAGCTGCCAGATCCTCTGTCCCGTCCAGAGCTGCCAGATCCTCTGTCCTTTCCAGAGCTGCCAGATGTACTGTCACTTACAGAGTTGCAAAATTCTCCTGAATCCCCAAATGGCAGGCACCAGATACCTTTTAATCCCTTAAATGGTGGGCGCCAGATCCTCCTGAATCCCTTGAATGGAGGGCGCCAGATCCTGTTGAATCCACCAAATGGCGAGTGCCAGAGCCTCATGAATTACCCCAATGGTGGGCGCCAGGTCCTTTTGAATCCTACGAATGGCCAGTGTCATCGCCTGAGTCCTACGAATGGCCAGAGTCACCGCCTGAGTCCCACCAATGGCCAGAGTCGCCGCCTTAGTCCCACCAATGGCCAGAGTTGCCGCCTGAGTACCACGAATGGCCTGAGTCCCACGAACAGCCAGAGCCGCCGCCTGAGTCCCACCAATGGCCGAAGCTGCCACCTGAGTCCTATGAACGGCCAGAGCCGCCGTCTGAGTCCCACGAACAGCCATAGTCGCCGCTTGAGTCCCACGAATGTCTGTTAGAGCAATGTGACTTGCCAGAACCATGTCATCCGCCAGAGCCATGTGACCTCCCAGAGCTACCAGAGCCGTGTAAATTCCCAGAGTCACCAGAGCCATGTGAACCCTCAGTGCCTCCTGAACCCAAGCCACCTGACCCATTGGGGTTGTATGAACTGCCAGTGTTCCCTGAAACCAGGCCTCCTGACCCACTGGGGTTATATGAACTGCCAATACTCTTTGAACCAAAGCCTCCTGACCCACTGGAGTTACATGAACTGCCAGTGCTCCTTGAACCAAAGCATCCTCACCCACTGGGGTTACATGAACAGCCAGTGCTCCTTGAACCAAAGCCTCCTGACCCACTGGGGTTATATGAACTGCCAGTGCTCCTTGAACCAAAGCCTCCTGACCCACTAGGGTTGAATGAACTGCCAGTGATCCTTGAACCAAAGCCTCCTGACCC
>CAIGQQ010037122.1:0-13077 GCA_903798035.1 Danio albolineatus | reverse complement strand
TTGATCAGGCTGGGAGACCAGCTAAAACCAGCTTGATCAGGCTGGGAGACCAGCTAAAACCAGCTACTTTCCCTGCTGAAAAAAAAACAGCTAAAACCAGCTACTTTCCCTGCTGAAAAAAAAAACAGCTAAAACCAGCCTAAGCTGGTTGGCTGGTCTTAGCTGGTTTTTAGCTGTTTTTTTCAGCAGGGAAAGACCACAGTTATTGTATTAACACTTTATTGGAGAAAGTTTAACTTTAAGTAGTAATATTTTAATGTTGATACTATAAAAAATAACTAAATAGTTACTCATTAATGCGTTACTTTACTTGCGTTACTTCATCCGTTTACATTATAGCCTGTTTACACAACAAATGTGCTTGTTGCTGATTTCTCTCAAGGAATAATAGATTAAATGCCAGTCAATAAATGAGAAATTGACTTTACTTAAAAAAAAACTCTTGGAAATAAACCATTATTACTTGAAAAGTAATTAAACAAAGTGAATTAAGCATTTTTATATAATTTATGTTGCAATTTAGTCAGTTATATGTGCTCGGCCATATGTAAACAAGCAGAGATTACAACTGAACAGTATTGAGGAAAGTTACCTAAAACAGTGAAAATCATTCTTTTAGTTTAAAACAACATTGTATGCAGCATTAAACATGTTTTAACACAATGCAAGTGAAAACTAAGCAAAAGGAGAATGTTTCATATGTGTCCACTACTAGATCGCGGAAAACAGCTTCTTACAGCTTGTTATGAGCAAAAACAGCAAGTGTTAGAAACTGCTTAAAATAACATATTACAATCTTGAGTTACTTCTCAAGTAACTAAATATAGTTTAAATATCATAGGCTACATGACAAACACATCTGCATTTATTGCCGACTTCTTTCAACACAAGAATTAAAGCTAGCAAATAAAGTAGCTGGCTTTACTTTTTAATTTTCAAAAAAATATCTTGTCAAAAAGGTAATGCATTACTTTAGTTACTTGAAAAGTAATCTGATTACATAACTTGCATTACTTGTAACTATTTTGTCAGCAAATTAGTTACTTACTAAAATTAAAGTTTTGTTTTGTCCTATACATTACCTTTTTGTTTTAAATGTATTTTAAGTTTTTAATAATTTTATTTCATTTTTTTATTATATTATTAAAACCCGGAATAAAAATATGAAATATTATATAATGCTAGTGTTGTATTACATTACATTTATTTAAATAAACTTAGTTTTGTTTAACCTGATTATTAATATAAAAATATAACAAATAAATAAAGAAAAAGATTATTATCATTACTTAAGAGGCACTTACAGTATCTCCAGCCCTGTGACGTGAAATGAGAAAATGAAGGATGAAATCTACAGTACTGTGTATAAACAGTGAATGCACGAACAGACGCGCACAGAAACACACACACACTCACATCATCAGTTGGACTGGACAATGAGCACATCTGTTCAGCTCAGAGGTCTGTGTGTGTTTCTGTCAAACCCTCCTCCCGTTCAACTCAGAAAATCAATCTTTTGTTAAGCTTCAGCAGCACAAACACAGACTGCTGAAAATCCACACATGAACACAAGCCTGTAAACACGTCTTCAACTCCAGGGAACAGTTTAAGCACAAAGAGATTAAACCGTGAAGTGTCAATTTTGAGCTGTTAAGTAGTGTCTTTCACAAGTATTTGCAAAATATATACATTCCTAAATAACATTGAGCACACATTCAATCTCATACAGCTATGTCAAACTCAAAATGTGGTCATATTCAATTAGGATGGAGTGAATTATTAGTATTTAAGAATATCCTGAATAAATACAGCACAAATACAGAAGTGAAAGGGTTTTATAACATACATATAGACCATTTTAATGTGGTAATGTGGCCCATGAACATTTCCTGCTTGTTATCCAACTATTTCATAACTTAACATTGAAGCAGCTCTCATAACAATATTCATTAATATGTGTCTATTTTCGGATTCTCCGAAGCTATGGGAATTAAAAATGTAAAAGAGGAAATATGCTGGGACCATTGTTTCAGTTTACATCCCTCAAAATGGTCAATAAAACCCTTCAACCTCTGTATTTGTGCTGTATTTATTCTCAATTATGTATTTTCTGTCTTTTTGTGATCATTTCAAACTGTGTTGACCTAAAAATAAAAAAATAAACTACAGAAAAATGTACGGAAGTCCTAAGAGGCCATGCACTAAAAAATATTTTTTTTCTCGTTATGTCGTGATCACGACTTAATTATCTCGTGATCTCGACATAACAACTCGTTTTCACATGATCTCAACGTAACAAAAAGTTGTTTTCTCGTGATAACGACATCATTTTCTCGTGATCTCAACATAAAAAAAGTTGTTATGTCGTGATCACGACTTATTTTTTGTTTTTATTTATTATTAATAACAATAATAATAATAATAATAATATCTGGCCAATGTCTGGCCAGGGAGAGAATAGCCTAGCTGCAGACGGGCTTTCGTGTAACATGTTAAAGGCGTTCAGAACAGCCATAATATTATGAGCGCAAACGCCCGTGATTAATGTATATTCATGATTATATTCATGTATATGATTATATACCATTATTTACAATAATATTCCCTCAACTGTTACCATTTTAAAGCAACTCCGTACTATATGGCGCAAAATAAGTTGCTGCATGTATGAGTTAAATTATGAAGAATGATGAAGATGCTGCTTTTGCTTTAATCCTTTCCGCAAGTTATTTACAATTAATTTAAAATTGCGCCATATAGAGTTGCTTTAAAATGGTAACAGTTGAGGGAATATTATTGTAAATAATGGTATATAGAGTCATATTTGAATATAATCATGAATGTACATTAATCACAGGCGTTTGCGCTTATAATATTATGGCTGTTCTGAACGCCTTTATCATGTTACACGAATCCGCGTCTGCAGCTAGGCTATTCTCTCCCTGGCCAGACATTATTATTAGTATTAATAATAATAATAATAATAATAATAATAACAATAATAAATACATAAATAAAAACAAAAAATAAGTCGTGATCACGTATTTTATTGCATGGCCTCTTAGGACTTCCGTAAAAATGGCCATCTATTAAAAAACATTTAAACTAAATAAAACAAATTTCACATAACATAAATAAACGTCATTTAAATACATATAAATATGTTTAAAATTGTAATAATATTTCACGATATTAATGTTTTTGATCAAATAACCCCAACTCTGTATTTTTATATCTGTAAAAGAGCTATTTAAATAAACAAACATGCTGAAATAGTTGGAAACGTAACTCAAAGTATGCAAGACAAATTATTGCATTTACAAAAATCTTTTATTTGGAGTATTAAAATAATCTATATTAGCAAACATTCAACCATAATTGAGGAATCTGTGACCTGCAGGAACACATATCTGTAAAAAAAAGATCAAATACTTGCTTGATAAAAACGCTTGAAGTGTTAATAAGAGTCAGTTCTGGCCGGAGACCAGCAGATGGCGGCATCAGCGTCTCTTACAGGCGAAACTGATGGTGTCTTTGGGTCTGTATGTGAAGCAGGAGCTGGATTGGCTTTTGGCTGGTCCTGTTTTTCTCCTCTGTGCCGAGCTCTTGCGGGCCGATGGCTCCTGCTGAGGGACATGAATGGGTTTCCAGGGAATGGGGTTGACGAAAGTCGGAGACGGATAGTTCACGTTGTTATAGTTGCCTGGAAGTGATCAGGAAAAATCATGTTTGGTTTCGTGTTGCATTATTCGTCACAATCTAGTGTTGGTTTATTACTGAGGCTTATTTCTGGACTGTGAATAAAAAAGGTCATCCCGATTTCTACTTTATTTATACATGATTTCCTTAAAATTGTGAAATATAAAGTCAGAATTGTGACTTAAATTTTGACTTTATATATTTCACAGTTGTGTGGAAATCACTCATCCGTTCATTTTCCTTCGGCTTAGTCCCTTTTTTCATCAGGGGCCGCCACAGCAGAATGAACCACTAATTATCCAGCATATGTTTTACACAGTGGATGCTCTTCCAGCTGCAACCCAGTAATGGGAAACACCCATACACACTCATTCAAACACAAACTCATACACTAGTGCCAATTTAGTTTCTTCAATTCACCTATACCACGTCTTTGGACTTGTGTGGGAAACCGGAGCACCCGGAGAAAACACACGCCAACACGGGGAGAACATGCAAACTCCACACAGAACTGCCAACTGACCCAGTCGGGACTCGAACCAGCGACCTTCTTGCTGTGAGGCGACAGTGCTAACCACACACAACAGTGAACTTTTTATTTTTTCTATTTTTCTATTCTATTTATCTTGCAACTCTTGCTTGTATTTCTGAGAAAATTTTGCTGATTTGTTAGATATAAACTCAGAAAAAATCCATAAAAATAAATAAGCAAAAAATATTATTTCTAAATAAAATTACATAACATAAAATGATGAGATTAACAATAGTTTAAAATAAACTATTTAATCACGACTCAGAGTTTATATTGAGGATTCTCCGATTGATTGGTAGCGGCCGATAATCACATTTCAAGACTCGATCGGTACTCGCTAGTCTGGTCAACCTCATGAACCGATCGCAGTTTTTTGTTTACAAGTAGAGGAAATGTTACGCATCAGATTTTCACTCCAAACTCTTTGGTGATTGAGACACGTTGAATTTTTCTTCATCATTTACAAGGCTTCCAAATTGCATTGTTTGTCATTTTACCATTTTACCAATTTTTTAAATCTGTTTTATCTATTGTTCTCTGTAAAGCTGCATCTGACATGTCCACACTAAACGGATATAAGAGATGTGTTTAATGGATTATATGCGACATCCTTCATTTATTCTCTTAGGTAAGGAGAGATCTCCACTCAAGTATCATACTTGGTTATATATATATATACAGCTAAAGTCAAATTTATTAGCCCCCCTTTGATTTTTCATTTCTTTTGTTTTTATTTTTATATTTCTTAAATTATGTTTAACAGAGCAAGGAATTTTTCACAGTATGTCTGATAATATTTTTTCTTCTGGAGAAAGTCTTATTTTTATAGTCTTAAGTTTTATTTCGGCTAGAAATTTTTTAAAAAAAACATTTTAAGGTCCAAATTATTAGCCACTTTAAGCTCTTTTTTTTTTTTTTTCAATAGTCGACAGAACAAACCATCATTATACAATAACTTGCCTAGTTACCCTAACCTGCCTAGTTAACCTAATTAACCTAGTTAAGCCTTTAAATGTCACTTTAAGCTGTATAGAAGTGTCTTGAAAAATATCTAGTCAAATATTATTTACTGTCATCATGGCAAAGATCAATTCAGTTATAAGAGATGAGTTGAGTTATTAAAATCAGGGATTAGAGATGAGTTATTAAAGCTATTATGTTTAGAACTGTGTTGAACAAATCTCTCTGTTAAACAGAAATTGGGGGAAGAAATAAACATGGGGGCTAATAATTCAGGGCGTTTAATAATTCTGACTTCAACTGTATACAAAAAAAAATTACAAGAATAATTAATATATGAATTGTGAAGGAAAAACAAGCAAGAACTTTGAGATAAACTACTGAATTAGAAAAATAGTGTGAATATTTACCTTATAATATGAGTTTATATCTTACAGAATTATACAATACAAACTCACAACAGCAGGAAAAAAGCAAAACTGGTGTACTCCATGAAAAAAAAAAAAAAAAAAAAGGTCATTGGTACTTTTTAGATCTCAAAATTCAGAGTTTATCCCTCATAATTTTTTATGTAATATAAATATACTTGAAATTAAAAAAACGTCACTTTGCCTACGCAAATGAAGGATGATTTAAAAAAAAAATTATCTCGTAATTAAATACTTTTATTCTTGTAACTCATAACTGCAAGAAAAAAGCAAACATCACACTATTCTTACACTGACAACATCTATGACGAAAACTAATTAAAATATAAATGCATTAAAAATAATACATTAATCATTAAAAAAAACTCTTTACTTTAAAAAATCCAATTCTCTTTTCTCTCAATTTTCTTCCAAGGAATCAAGAACTTTATGCATGCTCATAACAACTGTTATTAAGTGTTATTGGCCCAGTTATGACATTTTAAAAAGCATAGATGACATTGTTTGTCATGACTACTTGACATTACCAAGACAACATAACTTGTCATAAATCTGTCATAAACATAATTGCCTTTATAATTGTGTCATGAATATTTTTGTGCTCATGTTTTAACATTGTCATTAAAATATCTCCTTAAAAGTGTCATTACTGTCGTTTTTAAGAGTGTCATTAATATTTAATAACCTTTTAATGACAAATTCAGCTTCTACCACTGTAGTTGAGGTCAAAGAAATACAATAATGACGCTGTTATAAAATTCATGACATATTTACAATGGCTTGATGACAATCATGTTTATGACAGATTTATGACCACTTAGAATGCCTTGATCAAGTTTTCATGACAAAGACAGGTTGCGATGTATTCGTTTAGGTCAAGTTGTCATAAAATATGTCATCTTTGTTTAAAATGTCCTAACTGAGTGAATGACACTTAATGATAATTGTTATAAGCATGAATAAAATCTCATTCACATTCATGACATGCGTTATGTCATGCTTATAAAGGTTTAATGTCAGTCGTATGAACACCCCCATTAAAATTAAGTGTTACCGAAATTGGTGTCAATGACTATTTTGCACATTTTAGCATGTTGTGACTTTCTGAAGCAGACATATTAGCTGCTCACTCACCGGCTGAGCATGCTGAAGACTGTCGGCTCAGTTTCTGTTTGCTTTTCACCCCATCTAGCCATTCTCTAAAGCTTTCCTCCGCTTTTTCTTTCCGCTCCCGCTCTTCCGCTTGTCTTCTCTCAGCTTCTTCCTTTAAAAGACGATCACATGAGTAACAATGCTGTCATCGTTTACATACCTTCATAATGTTTAGAGCTTCACCTTCTCCTTCAGCTTTCTCTCAGCTTCCTCCTGCTTCTTCTTCCGCAGCCACTCTTTATATTTCTCCTGAGCTTTCCTCTCGACCTCTGCTCGCTTTTGCTCTTCTTTAAGCTGTTTCTCGCTCTTCTGAGACTCTTTGGACTGCTTGTCTTTCTTTTCCTGATGACAGAAACAAATGGTAGTCCAGACCTCATTCTGAGATTGCTATATTTCACGCATTTCCATTTATTTTCCTTAATCTGGAATGACATTAAATTGTATAACTTACGTTAAACGTTCCTATTGATGCGGTTTCATTTAATAATAAGAGAAAGTTTATGTTGGAGACACAAAATGTAGCTGTAATTCTAGAATACTGTCTGTATGCAAGTTGAAGTAAATACTGTATGCAATTAAGTGTCATCTAACTAAGGCCCAAAGCCAATTCTATCCCTTAGCCCTTTCCTCTCGCTTTGCGTGTTCACATGAAGGGGTGTCCCAATTCTCTTTCGCTTGAAGGCGTAGGGCTAAGGGGAAGGGCTAGATACCCCTTGAAACTGAGATTTTTCAGAACCACACTCGAAACCAAGAGGTAAGAAAATTTCCCTAGAAAACACCAGCAGGCTGCAATATTTTGAAGTCTATGTTGGGTTTAGTCCCAAACCTATTACTATGTATACTGATCACAATTCCCTTGTGTTTTTGCTGCGAATGTCAAATGCAAACCACCGCCTTATGTGTTGGTCTCTAATTTGTCAGAGTTTCAGTCATAAGAAAGGTTTAGTGCATCAGCAATTACATTATCTCCTGTGTGAATTAATAAAACATTGATGTTTTATTTTTAAGGGTGGGGATGTTATGACATTTAGTTGATGTGTAAGGATCTATGCTGCCCTCTTGTGTTCTCTCTGTGTGTTTGCTTTTGTTTGAAGGAAGGAGCTTTGCGGGCCTTTGTGTTCCTCATCCAGAATAAATGCACACAGTAATCAGCGGATGCATAAATTATTAGTTTTTGTCATGATTACGAATATTTACAACAAACAACCACATGTTTTAATACATTTATAACCTTTTTTTACATTTACATAAAAAAAAAAAACTAGAATAAAAAACGCTAAATTTCGCGATCTATAATTCATAATATCTCCTGTATAGCAGTCCCACAACATCCTGACACTGGCATACCCTGTCAGAAATGTCTGGTGGCTGGGAATGAGCTTTTTAGAGAAAATTAGGCCTAAGTGATGATAGAAATCGTCACCTGTTCTCGTTTCATTTGCAGCCACTCTTGAATTTTGCAATCACTGGCGACTTTCTTTTTCTGCTCTTCCCTTTCCTTCTCCTTCTCTTTATCCTTCAGTGTGAGCTCCTGAAATACAGACCTTGATTAAAGCTCATTCAACAAGGGGTTGTAATTATTAAACTGTAAATATGACTACTAAAAACTACTGATCAAACATGAAAAAAAAAATCACTGAGTAAATTATTCAAACAAAAAAAAACACTGGAAAAAATTATAATTAAATGTTTACACTTTTTTATGATTAAAACAAAAATAGACTGACCTATTTAACATGCATTTTCATCATACTAATTAAAAAAGCTTAAATAAAGATACAATTATAATTATGTCATTAGTTATATTACCAATAATTAGGTATTACTAACATTTATAAATACACCACACATTTTATCATAAAATGAACCTATGATAAAAACAACACAGATTAAAGTGCATTTTTACACACTGGACAATGAAAGCAATCTGAACTTAACATATAACTTAAAATATTAATAATAACTCTAAAACTAAATAAATAAATAAAACGGTTGCCCAATAACTTGCCTATTTACCCTAAATACCCTAGTTAAGCCTTTAAATGTCACTTTAAGCTGAATACTAGTATCTAATAGAATTGAATTGAATCTCGAAGAATATCTAGTCAAATATTATTTACTGTCATCATAGCAAAGATAACATAAATCAGTTATTAGAAATGAGTTATTAAAACTCTTACGTTAAACATCACTTTGGAATTAAAATTTCACAACAGGACTATACATTTCTTCTTCAACAAATTGTATTATTATATACTATATTATATTGTTATAATGTATTATTATATACTATATTATATTGTTATAATGTATTATTATATACTATATTATATTATTATAATGTATTATTATATACTATAAAACAAAAACAAATAAAAGTACAAAACATTTGATTTATTCCACATCCTCTTAACTACCTCCACTGCTTTTTGCTGCTTTCGGACACGCTCTTCTTTGGCTTTACACACAATCCACTCCTCCCAGGCACTCAGTTTCATCTGACTGGAGGACAGTCTGTTGTCCAGGCCTGTGGTGTCCACCTCATCCCTAAAATACAGAGTCATATAATATAGTAAGTAGTCATATAGTAAGTCATACAATAGACTTACAATAATCACAAATTCCAGGATTAATTTTCTGATATGTATAAACTTACAAAAACAAACCAACAAAAACAAACACCACAACCCCAGCCTGTAAGTATACAATAGAGTGATAATCAAAACAAATTTTAGTTACCATACATTGCTTTTGGGAAAAATAATTCCCCATAAAGTGACAGAAGAAAGGGCCCCAAACCCTTTGAAAGTGTCCAATGTTGCCTTTAATGGCCCGTTTTCACTGAGTGGTACAGTACGGTACGGGTCACCTCTATCACCTTTATAACCTTGCGTTTCCACTGCTAAAGGGTACTCTTTTGGTGGGCGGGGTTTATGACAGAACGGTTGAGTCATGGTCATTCTCGCTGGAGGAAACGTCTACAGTAAAGCTGTACGGGTCGCTCACATATCATATGAGGAGCACTTCTCACAAAACAGATGCTTTATACACATAAATACTGGTGTATAAATGTTCATTACTGACTTTTCTATGAAAATGATCTGATTATAACTAGATCAATGATGCGAAACAGCCTACTGTCTGCGATTACATACAATAAATAAATAAATAAATGCAGCATGTATGAACACATACAGCCCCTTACACTCTCAGATATGTTACCAATTGCAGAAAAACTACACACGGCAGACATTTAGTCCTTATTTAGGTTCAAAAACAACACAAGATATAGCCCACAGTCAGTGCAGACCTCTCATCTGTGTCTGTAATCTTCACCAGCACATGTAGCCTCTGTTAGAGAGTCATTCCGTCATTCGCAGTTCATAATAGTCCAGAAGGTGATAATAATAGTTAAACCTAGCAGTGTCTTCATGTTTGCTGAAACAATAGGTTACTCTTTTGTTTTTTTCCGGCTTCTCCTTTGTTTTTGCACGCGTCAGTCTCGCGTTTGTCTGTTTCTGAAAGGATCGGGTTTCAAAAGCACGTCAATAATCAAGCGCACGTTATTATCATCAGCTCAAGAAGTTTATTATCTCAAATATAGACGCCCACGCAAGTGAGAAAGCGAAACCACTCGCGCTTCAAACGGGCTCGTAAATATCTACGGGGCACAGGGGAGAATCTGCTCTTGGCTTTGTGGCTGTTCATCAAGACCACGACAAGGTTTGCTTGAGCTTGGGTCGACCATGGCTTGTTATTATATGTATATATTATTTTCGGTGTAATGTTTCGGCTGTGTATTAAACATGGCGGGTCCTTTGTTCTCATTCTGGCTTGTTGTGCAAGCAAATGACATATCTCTGTAAACCAATAGCGTTCAGCTGCGCGTCTAGCACCGCCTTTTGGTCGCCCTTGGTACCCTTTGCAAAAAGTGGTATGGTACGGTTCGGTACGCTTTTAGACAGTGGAAACGGCCATAAAAGCGTACCAAACCGTACTGTACCACTCAGTGGAAACCAGCCATTAAAGGATATCTGGTTCGTTCCAAGTGCAGAGTCGATATTAATTCAACACGCCATAGTTTTGCAGTTGGAGGATTACATTTTAGGACATTTAGGAGTCATTTTAGGACTAATAATGAAAGACATGCTGGTTTACAGTTTACGTCATGGCGAGTTGCGTTTTACGTGTTTTTGGACATACTGAAGAGCGCACAATATGAACCTGAATATAAAACAGAACACCATTCATAGTAATATCTAAATCCTTATTTCAGGTGGTAGTGAGGGCCGGCGCACCCATAGAGGCGACCTAGGTGGCTGTCTAGGGTGACAAAGCAGTCAGGGCGGCGTCCGCAGCGCACCACCCCTTAGTCTTCACTTTCGGCCACGACAAACCATGCATCATCTCAACACCCAGGCCGGCCGCCACAGTTTTCAGATTGAAGGTGGCATAGCTTTCGGTTTGAAGGCACCATTCTCGTCGTTTGCCTAGAGCGCCAGTTGAACTCACTCCGGCCCTGGTGGTAGTTCATTCTGATACACATTTGAAGCTGACAAGATGTGCTACCCCCTTTCTGCTTTGATGAAACATAACAGACTGAGCAACCGGTAGCACATTCTGCCTTATCATCAGAACATCGGCTTTATAGACAAATGCACACAATAATCAAATGTGATTTAGCTCTAATTCATAATACTCACTTTCATACTATATAGAACATACTGCACTTTTCTAATAGTCATGCAGTAAACTCAAATGTTATACAACTCGAGTAGTAGGCTTTTTTGGACACAGCTATTCTCTACTGTTTACTACGCTCACCTGGATGGAGAGAGCGGCCCTGCGTCTTCATTTAGCGTGACGGTGAGGTTGCGAATAGGCTGAAAGTGATCTTCTGGTTCATCCTCTGAATGCTCGAAGCTGTCATGATAGATGGGAGAGATCAGAGAGGAGGTGGAGCCGCTGCTAGACTCCAGACTCCTGCTGCGCTGCAGGACGCTGGCTCTGCTCTTCAGCGGGGTGGAGGACAGACTCTTGGAGGAGGACGACGGGAAGGAGGACATCATCAGCAAACCTGAGAATACAGAGGAGTTACTGTGGTGTTAACAGTGTATAAGTACAGTAATATACCATTATTAATACTTCAATCGTGCATTCAGGTCTGTTTTGATCTGGATGAAATATACTTTCAGAAATTACACAGAAAAAAAAATACATGTTTTAAAAAATATATATAAACGAATAAGATTTACAAGTTATTTCCCCTAACAAATACAAAATGTGTCCATGCATACTGAAGTTTAAAATATCAATAATAAAAAAGTAAAATATTTTTTTTTTAAAGTATAATTAGCTTTATTATTAGATTTATTTATTTGTTTAAAAAATAATAATTTTAAAGTAATTTCTTTATTATATTTATTTATTTATTTAAAGAAATTATAGATTTTATTTTTAGGGTCGGAAAGCATTTGCAAAGATTTGTTTCTTTACATAATGTTTACTAATTTATGTATTCATTTATTTTAAGATAATTATTATTAGTAGTACATCAGTGTGTATTTCTTCAAGGTAAAAACAGAACTGAATGTTTTAAATAAGTAAATGGTAAGACAAAACATTGGATGAGTGTCAAAAATGTTTCTGTAAAATAATTAAAATATTATATTAGGGTTGAAATTGTTTTCTAAAATAAATTTAGACATTTCACTATATCACTCACTTTTGGGAGTGAATTGTTCTTGACTTGCATGCATTTATATGCCTTTTGGAAATCGATTGCAGTGTCAAAATCACCTTTCTAGCCAACAAATGAATGTTTAAGCATGTAAAAACCTTTTCAAAGCAACATTTATGTTTACAACATAGGAACAACATAGGAAACCATAAAATAAATGAATATGTGTGAACCAAACCAACTTTACCTCAATTTAAACAAGGTAAACAATATAGGGAATGTTAAAATGAATGAATATATGTGAATAAAACCAACCTTACCTCAATTTTGGCATGGTAAACTATATAGGAAACGATAAAATGAATGAATATGTGTGAATAAAACCAACTTTACCTCAATTTAGACATGATAAACAATATAGGAAACAATAAAATGAATGAATATGTGTAAATAAAACAAACTTTACCTCAATTTAGACATGATAAACAATATAGGGAACATTAAAATGAATGAACGTGTGAACAAAACCAACTTTATCTGAATTTAGACATGGTAAAGATTATAGGGAACATTAAAATTAATGAATATATGTGAATAAAACCAACTTTACCTCAATTTAGACATGG
>CAIGQQ010037121.1:0-11562 GCA_903798035.1 Danio albolineatus | reverse complement strand
TGATGGATGGATGTTTGATGAATGGGTGAATAAATTATAGATGGATGAATGATGGATGGATCTTTGATCAATGTAAGAATAAATTGTAGATGGATGGATTCTAATAACTAGTTATTCTAATAACTAGAAATAATCCCATAAGAGAAAACAATATTATTAGCTTTAATCCACCGCCTGGTCAAAGAGATCAGGATTCTAGTGCGATTGTAGTCTGGTAGATTTAATGATGAATAATAATATTGTAAATAATGTTTAATTTCTTCCATGGACCAATCGTTTGGCTTCACAAGACCTCAGTGTGTCATGGCTATTGATGGACTCGTTTGTATGTGTTTATTTTTAAAGGTGCAGTATTGTAAGTTTGACACCCAGTGGTTGAACTAGGTCAAAGTCACTTTAAGGCTAGCCATTTCACTCGGCGGCCAGCTTTGAAACGCCTCTCGGGCAGTATGCTCGGGCATTCTGTCTGAATGAGGAAACAATAAATTCTCCAAAACTGTTTGTCAAGCTTACGATTACATTACATATTTGGAATCACCAATTAAATTAAATGTCAGCTGTCTCATGAGTTTCGTTTCTAAACGTCCAAATCAAACAAAATCTGCATTTTCAGGTTGCCTGAGTTAATGCGCATCCGCACTCGAATAGAACGAGATCACGACACCAACCTCATCTATGGCCGTGTTACATATTATCATCCTCTGGATAGTGATCGTCAGATCGCGCTGCTCTTCTGAAGTAATCCACAACTTGGTCTTGATGGTGAAACTCTTTGTTTACACATTGGTGGGTGTTTAAAGGGACCAAAATAAATACAGCTGTTCTGGTACATAATGCACATAAGCAGAATATCTGACTTCAGCATTGTTTTTCAGATAAACAAGAATGTTTACTGAGCATGTTTCTAAATATCTGCAAACATATTATGGTATTTTTATGCTTTAGAAGAGCCGAAAACTTACACTCAGTACCTTTAATCAAACCACCATTCACTGCCATTATAAGAATCACCATGAACTTCAGATTCGGCTCAAAATCCTCTTTAATGTTCTACTGAATAAAAGGAGCCACCAACATCTTGGATGACCTGAGTCTGAGTAAATTAACAGAAATTTTCATATTTGGCTGAACTATCCCTTTAAGATTTACCTGAAATTACGGTTCAAATGTTGGTGAGTTTTGCATGAGTTAGTTGAGTCTAGACGGTTCCTGGCCCTGAAGCTCAGCCCTGGTTCTTCTGCGAGAGGAGTATTGATCGAGACGGTGGAGATCCTGGTCTTTTCGTCTCTCTGCACTGGTATTTATAGCAGGAATCCTGGAGGCGTGTAGGAGAACAGAGCATTAAACCTCTCATCTCTCTCTCTGTACACTGTAAAAAAATGATTCATTGGATTTCCTACATTTCTCTTTAAGGTAAGTGGTTGGAAATGATTTATTGTGCTAAATTTAAACAAACAAATTAAATTTAGTCATGTTCAACTTAATTTATTTGTTTAATTTCAGCGCATATAAATTGTTTACAAATGTAGGAAATCCAATTAATCTTTTTTTCAGTGTACTATATGCGTAACACAGGTGGAAAACAAGGATTTTACTCAATCTTTTTGGAAATTGTTCATCAAAAAATGTGCATTTTATTTGTGAAACAGGAAAGAGGATGCTTAGTAGAATGTACGTGCTTCAGATTTTACTGTGAAGGGTAAAAGCATTGTAAAGTGCTTCCTACACTATACACATAGTGTGCCACACTGTAAAAAATATCTGTTGATGAACAGTGTCCATCTTCTGTGATTCACAAGTGTTTTCTGTTTATATTTATATAGAATTGCATTATGGGATGTTGATCTCTGCTCTGTTGAACTTTGATGTTGAAAATTAAACTCTACCGTTTAACGAAGTGACTTTTATTGACATTTTAGTAGTTTAAAACAATTTAATGTATAAGAAATAACATATATTTTAAAATACATACTGTGTATATATTACATAACATAGGGTATATGCATTGGTATGCAGAAGGACTTTTAATTCTTCAGTAACCTGAGTCAAACGCTTCCGGTGAACTGTGTGCCGTTACAAAATCGCTGTGTTTAAGGGTTGTTGCTAGAACTGCTGTTTTTACAGTCCTGTGACGGTTGGGTTTAGGGTCGGGGTGGGGGTAGGCATTAAAAAATAAAATTTATTGGGTAATTTAATAGATAACATAAATAATATTCGGTACAACTACTGTTTTCAGGTTAATGTGACGGTTGTTAATAAATAAAGTGTTACCAAATTTTGCTTATTTCAGACGGTTGCCATGGCAGCATAAATAAATTAATCCAGGGTTTGATTTAATTAGATTTATTTTAGACTTAACAAACCCCCAAACATACATAAGGTATGTTTAATTGTATCAATTGTTAATTTCTATGTGTCCTATCATTTAGCTGTCATCTGTTCATGGCTGATATTAATACCTGTCTGTGGTCTCTTTTGTCAAGTTTAATTATAATTTACTTATAATTTAGTGTAAGCTGCATGTCAATATTTCATGACCAATCCAAATATGGTCAATTGTGGACCCTTCTGATTTTAGGGGTATTTTATGGAGTAATAAATGAGTGTATAAAACTGTTTTTGGGGATTTTTTTGAACTTACCTCAGCCATATACCTGCTAAGAAGATATCAGAGAACACTTTAACTTATTAAACCGATGCATTATATGGCACCTTTAAGCACTTAATCTGACCTGCGGCGGTTTATAGAAGTACCTCTAGATGGCGCTTTTACAACCAAACACATCAGTCCAGTGCAAAAACATCTTTTTTTATATAAGCATTAAACATCTTTTCTCTGTCTGCCAAGAATGTCAGTTAGCCATGTTTAATTACGTATATGATTTTTAATATGTGGAAGCTTGTACGAATTCCTTATAATATTTTTAAGCTTATTCCCTTAAAGCAGCATTTTTGTGGTGTAGGCTTCGAAGAATTACTTATTTTTAGTACTAAGAGGTTTGTACAAGAGTTTAAGCTTTGGTCGACACTGAATGTGTTCTGTGAACTCTGATAAACCTAAAACTGAAACTAAATATATAAGAGATCAACAGAATTGTTTATTTAAAATTATATAAAAGTTTATATAAATGTTTAAATAAAAACAATAAAAACTAAACTAAAACTAACAAAACTTGTAATGAAACAGATTAAAACTAAACTGAAATGTTCAACAAATGTTTGATTTGATTTATTTTCAAACAGAAAATATGATACATAAAATATCTTTAACCAAAAATACATTTCAACATGGTCGAAAATGGAGCAGGATGAAGCACAAGCTTATTATTTTCCCACCCCATTACCACACATCATTTGTCTATTACTCAAACTTATTTTACTTATTTTTACATGTTAAAAATAGTATTAAAATAAAAACTAATTTGAAAATGCAAACCAATAATAACAACCTAATAAATAAATAAATAAATAAATACCCCCCCCCCCCATTATTTTGGTGAGCCTGTTAGATTTAGTTGCTTTTAGTTAATTTCTGTTTTAATTATTTGTTACTCATTTTAGTTACTTACCAAGCGATTCAATACATTATTTACTAAAGAAATCCCTGGTTTGTAGCTGTCAAATATCAGTATATCTTCAGCTCTGTTTGTAAAAGAGCAGCATGAACATTCTGCTAAACATCTCCTTTTGTGCTTCACTAATTCTATTTTTAATCCATCCAATGAAGCAGAGTTCATTAAAAATCAGACGCTTCTAAAAGTGCTTGTGTTGATTTTAGGTTGCAGAAAGCGGCGTATTTCAGTAATGCTTTGTCTAGACAGGTCCAGGTTTTGTTTGTTCCTCTCTAATCCTGCCTGTATTTTCTGTATGCGCTGCTCTCTGGACAGTCTGTGCGGAGGCGTACAACCCTGATGAGGATGAAGAGGAGCGAGAGCCGAGGGTAAGAGGACTCTTCAAAGCGCAGACGCTGCTTTTGCGTTTTGTTATTATTGCTGGCTGGTTTCCCACAATGCTTTGCTCTCTGTGCTCAGGTCACTTACCCCAAAACAGACGAGCAGAGACAGAGACTACAGGAAGCCTGCAAAGACATCCTGCTGTTCAAAAACCTGGACCAGGTCAGATGATGATGATGATGATTTTCTTCAATTTAGCATCATGTTTTCGCTCTTAAAATGCTGGGTTGTTATATTCCAATGTTGGGTCAATTTTATTTGTATTTAAATTACACTTTTTTTAACCCAATGAAGGTCGGCATGGTGGCTCAGTGGTTAGCACTGTCGCCTCACAGCAAGAAGGTCGCTGGTTTGAGTCCCGGCTGGGTGTCATTTGGCATTTCTGTGAGGAGTTTGCATGTCCTCCCCGAGTTGGCGTGGGTTTCCTCCGGGTTCCCCGGGGTTTCGCCCACAGTCCAAACACATGCGCTATAGGGGAATTGAATAAACTAAATTGGCCGTAGTGTATGAGTGTGTGTGTGTGAATGTGAAAGTCTATGGGTGTTTCCCAGTACTGGGATGCTGCCGGAAGTGCATCTGCTGTGTAAAACATACGCTGGAATAGTTGGCGGTTCATTCCGCTGTGGTGACCTCTGAAATAAAGGAAAATTAATCAATGAATGAACCCAATGGATGGGTTTGTCCATATTTAACCCAATGTTGGGTTATGACAACCCAACATTTTTCGCCTAATCATGCATTTGAAGCACGCTACAGTACTAGAAAATAATTACTTTATCAAAATATTTTATTTAAATTCTTAAATATTACTTAAAAAAAGCTAATAAATAAACGAATAAAATTAGAATTAATGATTTCATTATCTTATTTCTGTGTTATAGTAATTTTTTATTTTAATATTGGCTTCGTTTTAGTACAGGGGTGTCCAAACTTTTTGTTATGAAGGGCCAAAACCGAAAGTAATTGAGGGCCATGGGCTGAAGGTAAACATACCAAAACTGCACTGTGAAAAATGCAGGGATCCACGCAGTCCGTTCAGGTCGTCCCAAACTAAATCGATTGAGTCAACACATTTAAGTGGATTAAACATAAAACAATTAAGTTTTCCCAAAGAAATCTCAAGAATTGTGTTCAACTCATTTCGCATAGGTTGAACAAGCAGCAAAATAATCAGTTTTGAGTGTTTATTACATTAAAGTTGCCATGAGTAATTTCCTAATTTATTTGATATTATTAATATATAGATTTAATCATAATAAATAATGCAATAGATTTTTTTTACTTACTGATTATACAATAAAAACATCATGAATTTTTTTAACACAGTGGAGATCAATGGCGAATACACTAGTAACGCCCCATTCACACGGGGCGTCAGCGTCAACGCTTCCCATTCACTTTGAATGGGTGACATCAGGCGTTACCGAACTGCGTTGTGGATCCGTTGGCGCCGCTTCAGTGGCATTGCTCTCTGCAGGAGTTGGGACTTTCTCAACTTTTCAAGAGCCGACGGAAGCGTCAGCCAATCAGATCGCTGTATGCAAATACACCAGCCCAGACAGTAGCCGATTGTTGACTAATATCATTGGCTGACGCTGCTATGACGGTCGCGTCAGCCCCAACTTCAGACACGCCCTCTGTCAAGCGTAGTCGCTGAAGCCTCGTGTGAATGGGGCGTAAAGCTGCACCTGCCTCTGCTGACGTCTTCTGCTTTGTCTTCTCTCCATCAGTGACAGTGTTTTATTTGTGGGAATCTGATTCATTTACAATATTTAGTTGTAACATTTAGTTTTAGTTTGCTGTTAGTAGCTCAACAATAAAACCAGAAAAACTACCTCTCTTCTAAGACTTGATGGTGGGCCAAATAAAAGGTTACCAAGGGCCAACTTTGGCCTGCGGGCTCTTGTTTGGGCATCTCTGTTTTAGTATCTTTATATATTGAATATCTTGTTTTTATATTTGATGGCCACAATGAAGACGACTCAATCATCTATTTTGTCCTCCGACACAACAGGAGCAGATGTCTCAGGTGTTGGACGCCATGTTTGAGAAAGTAGTGGTGAGCGGAGAGCACATTATCGACCAGGACGACGACGGCGACAACTTCTACGTCATCGAGAGGTTTAAATTTTTTCATCTTCAAGTCGTGACAATACTGATGTTTAAAGGTGCCGTGAAGTGCTTTGAAATGTGCATTTTTATTCAGTGTTGGACATAATTCCAACTGAAACATGAAAAGAGGGAAGGATATATTATAGCCCCACCCCTTTTTAAAAACAGCCAATAGTCTTTTGTTTTTACCACAGCTCTTTCAGCGAGAAGGGTCAAGCTCAAGCGCATCAACTGAAAAGCAAATGAAAAGAAGGGGGCGGGGCATGACAGACACTAGAGAGCATTTGATTAGTCGATGAGGAAACGATTTGATGAGAAACTGAAAGTGACAAACTGCAAGCTCTACGTGCTTATATCAGGTTTATATCTTCTAAATGTGAGTTCTGTCACTGTTTTGGAGCGCACTTGATTATAGACATTATTAAAACTAACAATACTGATAATAACATCTAAAACAACCTTTATTTTAATTTCATGGGACCTTTAAAGTGCTCAGACATGGAGATCTTGTTTGTCGCAAGGTTTTTATGTAAAGAAAAACTAAAATAAGACAAACTATTGGTCAAAAAAAACTGAAATAAAATTCACAATAATTGAAAAACTGAAAACAGAAGGAAAAATAAAATAATAGTTAGCAAAGTAATAACTTTGTAATAACTTAAGTTAATAATAACAAAGTAATAACTTAAGTTTTCAAAATTAATAAGCACTTAATCTGAACTGCGGCTGTTTATAGACGTACCTGTAAATGGTGCTTCTACAGCCAAACACATCAGTCAAGCGCAAAAACATCTTTTCTATATAAGCATTAAACATGTTCAACATCTTTCTCTGACTACCAAAAATGTAAATTAGCCATGTTTAACTACATATATGATTCTTTAATATAAAGAAGCTTGTCTGAATTCTTCATAAGTGTTACTTTTATCCGTTTAAAGCTGCATTTGTGTGGTTTAGAGTTCAAAGAATTACTTATTTTTAGTACTAAGAGGTTTGTACAAGTGTTTAAACTTTGCTTTGGTCGACACTGAATGTGTTCTGGGAACTTTGATGAACCTAAAACTGAAACTGAATACAGAAAAAGCTAAACAAAAATGTGTTCACACAAGAAAAGCTAAACTAAAATGAACAAAACTTGTAATGAAACAAACTAAAACTGCACTGAAATCTTCAACAAATGTTAAAAATAGTATTAAAATAAAAATTTGAAAATGCAAACTAATAATAACCTTATAAATAAATAAATACTGCCAAAGGGGCTAATAATATTGACCTTAAAATGGTTCTTAAAAAAATTAAGAACTGCTTTTATTCTAACTGAATAAGCAAACAAATAAGACTTTCTCCAGAGGAAAAAATATTCTAGGAAATACTGTGAAAAATTCACTGCTCTGTGAAACATCATTTGGGAAATATTTGAAAAAGACAAAATAATTCACAGGAAGGCGAATAATTCTGACTTCAATTTTATGCTAGAGTAGTTGGTGGTTCATTCCACTGTGGTGACCCCTGATAAAACAGGGTCTAAGCCAAAGGAAAATTAATAAACATGAATAACCTTGGTTTGTTATGCAGGGGGATGTTTGAGATCCTGCTGAAAGCAGACGGCACTACACGGACTGTGGGCTCCTATGACAACCGTGGCAGTTTCGGAGAGCTGGCCCTAATGTACAACACGCCGAGGGCCGCAACCATCGTCGCTACCTCACCCGGAGCCCTGTGGTGCCTCGTGAGTGAAGCTTAAAAACACACAGAACACATATTACTTGATCTGAACATTTAATATTGCTCAGAAGAGCTTAGAGAAGCTAGAACAAGTCAATAAAATTGCATTAGCACATGGGTGACATGTTTTAGGAATGTTTTAATTTTGTTAGCTTGAATTAGCATGTTGTTAGCATGTGTTTAGCATGGTTAACATTGTAAATATAAATCAGAAACATGGTTTAACCTATTTGGCTTTTTGTTAGCATGAACTCGATTATAAAATCTGTAACAATTCGACTGTAGTAATTCATTGTTTAGGCTTGAATTAGCCTGTTGTTAGCATGGTTAACAAATTGTTGGCATAAATCACAAGCATGCATATGGCTAACATGTTTAGCATTGAATGACCATGTTAGCATGTGTTTAGCATGTGTAACACATCGTTAGTATAAATCACAAACATGTTTTGACATATGGCTAACAGGTTAACATGTGTTTAGCATAGTTAACATTGTAAATACAATAATCATGGGCAATTTTAACATATGGCTATCCTATTTGACTTTTTGTAAGCATGATCATGATAACAAATTGTACAAATATTTTTAACATGTTCAACTTTAAATTAACACGTTAGCATGTGTTTAACATGTGTAACACATCGTTAGTATAAATCACAAACAGGTTTTGACATATGGCTAACAGGTTAGCATGTGTTTAGCATAGTTAACATTGTAAATATAGTAATCATGGGCATGATTTAACATTTGGCTATCCTAGTTAACTTTTTGTTAGCATGATCATGATAATAAATTGTTTGTACAAATATTTTTATATTTTCAAATATGTTCAACTTTAAATTAACACGTTAGCATGTGTTTAGCATTATTTAACACTGTTAGTCTAAATCACTAACATTTTTAGCTTTGAAATGAACATGTTTGCATTTGTTTAGCATGGTTAACACATGGTTAGTATAAATTGCAAACATGTTTTGACATATTGCTGACATGTTTAGCTTAGAACTGACATGTTGTTAGCATGTGTTTTACATAGTTAACATTGTTTATATAAATCGCAAACATGTTTTAACATATGGCTAACATTTTAGCTTGAACATTTTAGCTTGAATTCGCATGTTATCTATAAAACATAAACGTATTTTAACACATGGTAACATGTTTAGCATATTGCTACCATGAGCATGATTTTAACATCTTTAACAATTGTTTAACCTTAAATTAGCATGTTGTTAGCATGGTAAACACAATTGTTATTATAAATCAGGAACACGTGTTTGTGATTTTACAACATGTTTAACATGTTGTTAGCATCAAATTGCTATATGTTTCTAACATTGGCAACATTTATTAACGTGTTGATACCACATTTCTTGCATGTTTTAACACAAATCATGTGCTTTAATGTGTTTAATGTAACATGTTGCTAGCAGCTTTTAAGGTTTAAGTATGTTGCTATTATGGTTAACTGATTGAGCATGATGCTAACATGTTGCTATCAGGAATTAGCATGTTTTGACATGGCTTACATGTTTTTACACAGTTAAACACAAATTAGTATGCTGTTACTACACATCTAACATGTTTTATCACTGATTGCTAACATTTTTAATGTCACTAAAAGCGATGAAGGAGCGGATACTGTTTTAAATTTAGCCTCAGAAAAAAACTGAATAGGATTTTTAGGAGTCTTCCTTTGCTAAACTAACAAAATAAAAGTGTAGTTCAATGAATGCAATGCAAATGACAATAGAGAATTGAAAAGAGTTGTGATTAATTCTGGGGGGAAATTATTAATTTAGCAGGAATATCAAATGCTATATTCCTTGTTTTCGCCTCCAAAACATGTTGTTGGTGTTAGAGCGACCTCTGCTGTTCATAGAAAGTACTGTAATTCCTGTTCTGTGAAGCCTTTATAAAAATATATACTGAAATATCTGTAGGATCGATTGACATTCAGAAGGATCATCGTAAAGAACAACGCAAAGAAAAGGAAAATGTACGAGGCTTTCATCGGGACGCTTCCACTGCTCACGTCGCTGGAGGTCTGAACACACACACTTTATTTTTATTCAATTATTTGGTGGTTATACTACTTGATTTCAATAAAATGCTCTTGTTTTATTAGGTTTCAGAGAGAATGAAGGTTGTTGATGTATTGTCGACCAAAGTGTACAACGGTGGGGAACAGATCATTGCTCAGGTTAGATTCAACATATGACTGCTGACACCAATACTTGTACTTTTATTTGAACTTTTTTTTATAAAATGTGTTGGTTTATGATCTTAGACTATCAGAAGCTGTAAGCACTTAACCTGTTAAATGAATCGTTTATGTTGTATCTGCAATTAGCCGTTTATGGTAAAATAATCTGCTATGCTTACAGGGCTGGAAAAATAATATCTAAATGTGGTTTTTCACATTTCAGTTTAATTCCAAAAGCTGTAACAGATTGGCTAGTGTAGTTTTTGCTGCTTGTCTATGTTTTGTTGGCCAGTTGTGTTCACTTCGACGTCATTTTTGCTACAGTTTAATTTGCAAATGTGAATTAGAAGGGATAGTTCACACTAAAATTAAAGTTCTGTCATCTTTTACTCATCCTCCACTTCTTCCAAACCAGTTTTTTCTTCTTTAGTTGAACACAAAGAAAGATTTACGGAGGAATGCTGAAATTTATTTGTAAGTCACTTCGGACAACAACATCTGCTAAATGGCTGAATGTAAAATGTAATGTAAGTGAATGAAACAGCCATTGACTTCCTTAGCAGGAACAGAAAATACTATGGACGTCAATGGCTTTTTCGCCCTAAAATTCTTCAGTATATCTTATTTTGTGTTCAACAGAAGAAAGAAATTCATGTGAGTAAACGGTGAGAAACTTTTAATGACTGATTTATGCCTGAAAACCCATGGCAATTTATTGTACTGTTTAATTCCTGATTTAGTCATTTAAAAAGTAATAAAATAAATAAAAATAATAATAAAAAAATTAAGTAATAAAAATAATAAAAAATAATAAAAAATAATAGTCATAAAAATAATAAATGCTTAAATGATAGGCAGCTTTTTTTTGCTATTTTATGCAAATAAAATCTAAATAACAACATTTTATTTTTTAAATTAGAATAAAATTGAATAAAACAAGAATGACATTTTGCTAAAACACATAAATCTAAATCTAAATCATAACTATAAATCATAAATCCAGATAAACTGAATTTTGCCAGAGTAGGTGGTGGTTCATTCCACTGTGGTGACCCCTGATAAATCAGGGTCTAAGTAAACTGAATTTACATGTGTAATGTTTGAAGGGACAATTCAAGTATGTAATTGTATCTCTTTGTACTATGGAAGTCAATGGCTGTTATATCCAGCATTCTTCAAAATATCTTCTTTTGTGTTCAACAAAAAAAAGAAATTCACTTAAGAGCTCGTAAATGCTAAGGAAATGTTCATTTTTGGGTGAACTACCCCTTTAATGTTAGAGTATTTTGTTCCACAGGGTGATTTGGCAAATTGCTTCTACATCGTGGAGTCGGGACATGTTAGAATCACTATGAAGAGAAGCAAGGTGGTTCACAGGCACAATTCAAGTAATTCTACGTCCTAATAAATCAATAAATTGTGCATTTACCAGAAAATCTGCTCTCTTTTAGTCAAAAAACGACACTGAAGACGAAGAAGTGGAAATCGCCACATGCTCTAGAGGGCAGTATTTCGGAGAACTGGCTCTCGTCACCAACAAACCACGAGCAGCTTCAGCGTACGC
>CAIGQQ010037115.1:5653-18083 GCA_903798035.1 Danio albolineatus | reverse complement strand
TGATCTGTTGTGGTGATTCTACAGTTGCTATGGTAACACAACAACTATAGTAATTGATCTGTTGTGGTGATTCTACAGTTGCTATGGTAACACAACAACTATAGTAATTGATCTGTTGTGGTGATTCTACAGTTGCTATGGTAACAACAACTATAGTAATTGATCTGTTGTGGCAATTCTACAGTTGCTATGGTAACACAACAACTACAGTAATTGATCTGTTGTGGCGATTCTACAGTTGTTATGGTAACAAAACAACTATAGTAATTGATCTGTTGTGGTGATTCTACAGTTGCTATGGTAACACAACAACTACAGTAACTGATCTGTTGTGGTGATTCTACAGTTGCTATGGTGACACAACAACTATAGTAATTGATAGATTGTGGCGATTATACAGTTGCTATGGTATCAAGTACTACAGTAATTGATTTGTTGTGGTGATTGTACAGTTGCTATGGTATCAACTACTATAGTAATTAATCTTTGGCGATTCTAGTTGCTACTGTAGACATTCATAAAATACAATTTAATAAACAATATGATTAATACTCTGTATAATTACTGATTTTACGTTACTGTGATGGTTGGGGTAGATGTTAATAAAATACAGTTTAATAGATAATTTAATAAATGATTTTCCGGTGTTGTGTGGAAATCTGACTCCCTGACATCTGAAAAAACTGTTATGATGATGCTACAATCAAATAATTTAGCAAAATGACATCAGCATAAATTCGTTGTATATGTGACCTTTTAAATCTGTACAGGGTTAGTAAATTTAAATCAATTTGCACCATTTTTGAACTTTAATGTTGTTGTATAAGAAATTTGCTTTAAATTACACTTTTAAGACTAGGATGTGAACAAAATACAAAGACAAAACCAATCCTGACATTAAGACATTCACTTGAAGTAATTTCTGTAGGCCAGTTGAACAAAATAAAATAAAATAAAATTCAAAGTTAATTTCTTAAACAACAACATTAAAGCCCTCATAAATGTTGCAAATTGATTTAAATGTATTCCCTCTACAAATACAGATCTAATACAGATCAGATCAAAACTATTTCAGATCAAAACTATTTGATTGTAGCTTTATCAGAACAGTTTTCACCTGAGGGGAGTCTGATTTCGCTACAACACCAGCCGCAGCTGTATCCCTTCTAGCATCAACAGTTTCCCCCCACACACACAGTACCGGAGCAGGTCTGGAGTAAATCCTGGGCACCGCTGAAGCTTTAAGCAGCACTTTATTCCCGTTAACGGCTCTGAAGTCCTCCGGGGAGAAGTGTTCACTGCAGATCCTCCAGACCCGCAGGCTCCTCATGGGTGTGTCCGGGTCCATCCCGAGCGCCGCCCGCCACAGCAGCAGCCGGCCGGGCTGCAGCGTCGGGAACCGGTGGAAGGTGAGCTTTCCCCCGTGGGATGAAGAATACGAGCGCAGTCTCTCTTTCTTGAACAGATTCAGGCATCCGGGGTAAGCACAGTTCAGCACCATGGCGAATATAACTCAGCACATGCAGATGTTGTTTTGCTGGAATGAAAACACTTGCTCTGTTTCCTCCTTCGCCATTTTCTTCTTCTTCTTGGAGCGTTTGGGAAATGCTTTACCTCCATCTGCTGGACTACAGTGCTGGTCAGAGGACTTACCACAGGAATTAGCCTAATGAATAAATGAATTAATTTATCCATCAATTAGTTAAAATATAAGTTAATGACTAAAACCTGTTGACTCGAGCACAAACATGAAAACTTACTTGTGTTATTGTCTCCTTATCTGCTGTACCCACATGAGAAAACACTAGAGTAATAGACTACTGCAGTGTTTTTGAACCATACTATAGTGTATTATACTGTATAATTTCATGTTAATGAACGTAGTATGAACTTGTGAACTAATAAACTAGTAAATTCTGTAGTATACTTTAGTTTTTACTACACTGGGGTATATTGTAGTATTATTTATGTTGTTGTAGAAAGCTACATTCGTCGATTCATTTTGTTTTTGGTTTAGTCCCTTTATTCATCAGGGGTCGCCACAGCGGAACGAACCGCCAACTTATCTAGCATTTAAATAAGTGGATAAACCTTTTTGCTTCTCCAAAACACCACAAAGTGCTCAATAATGTTTATGTCTGGCTACTGTGCAGGCCATGGGAGATGTTCAACTTCACTTTCATGTTCATCAAACCCCTCTGTCTCCAGTCCTGCTGTGTGTATTGGTGTATTATCATCCTGATACAAGCCATCGCCTTCAGGATACAGTGTTTGACCCATTGGGTTACATGGTCGTAGTCCTTGGTGATGTTCCATCCAGCAACAGTATTGGGCCTCTGGAATGCCATGATGTTGAGTCCAACCCATCTGTCTATATGCAATCTAACAGTATGACGGCCGTGTGAATCTGTGAAAGCGAAACACATTTATTTTCTGTAATGTTGCATATTAAACAGATTTAGAAATTCTGGATGAACAAACAGTACACATTCTGTTAAATTCATCTTTATTTATATAGCGCTTTTTACAGTGAACATTGTGTCAGCACAAATAAGGAGCCTTAATATTTCAGTCAAATTTTCTTTGTCAGTCTTTTATAACCTGTTTTAACACTTTAATCTGTTTTTAATTATTTTACTCTTTGTTGTTTTATTTTCTTATACTTTCTTTTATTCGTGTTTATGTAAATCATTTTGAATTACCAGTGTGTATGAAATGTGCTATATAAATAAACTTGCCTTGCCAAATACATCATATTATATATATATAATATATAACCCTAATCTGTTAATATACACAGGTCCACCACGCCATCAGGATCGGTCATATTATAAACTCCATATAAACACAGAATTGTAGTTTGTAATCATTGCAGTTTAGTGAAGTTATCCTTTTTCAACCTTATGCAAGTGTAAAACGTGTTGTGCTATATGGGGTTTTTGTAAAATGGACATGTTTCCAATGAGTATATTTTCAATTTGCGTAGTTTCGAATTGCACAATGTGAAGGTTAATGGAGCGTACCTAATATGGTGCAGTCTGAACCCATTATAAGACTATAAGGAATCAGAAAAATTATCTTCCACATGCTATAATCGCAAGCTCAACTCGTCTCAGTGTGCACACGCCTTTCCTCCATCATATATATCAATCACCTTGAAAAAGAGCTAATGTAAATATTAAATATAAGACCTCGTGCATTGCAAGAATGTAAATAAGAGATCTCAGAAGTGCAGTAATCTGAGCAGAGGTATATTCACCCAGCCGCTACACCCACTTCTTTTAGTGTAGTGCAGATTTTGGCTTCGGGAACTGTTATAAAAAGACATTCTGGTCGTTGCCTGAAAGCAGACATCTGTTGTATTCGGTCTAGTCCTGAGATGTGGGGTATACGTTGCATAGAAACCTTCGTAAAAGTGAACGCACGCCAGAATAAACTGTGATTTATTTATGAATGCTCATATGATTATTTAAAGTAGTTCATTTGAGTCAACATTTCACCCTCCTGTTGTCTGATAATCTTGTAAACACCTTCAGGTTGTAAGAATTGGCTATGTCCCTCCATGATAATAAACCCTGAAAATTGTTATGGAATTCCACGAGACAAGACCACGAGAATGGTCAGGCATTAAAACAATGAACTGGCTAATCTAAGAAGATCAGAAGACCAGCTGTTCAACTGTTCTATTCAAATCATCCTGAGCTTATCTTCCTGACTGTATGTCCTTGATAATATCAGGGGGGAATGCAGGCCTTTCACCCCAAGCCCCCTTCTTGACCTTTCTCCATCAGAGTCGATCATTTACATTTCACATAAAATGTTCAAGGTTTTAATATGGTGTATCTTGTAGCTTTATATTCATGTTTGGTATCATTTTAAATGTCTCTGTGTGATTGGTAAAGTGGTCTTAAGGTCATTGTAATATTTCACTGGTATTTGTTGAATTTGGTTTTGACTTTGATGAAATCTCTGCCAGATGCCCCCCCTCCAGAGATGATTAACACATCAATACACTAGGCAAGGGTCACTGTGACGCCCTGTTGGGTATTTAAGGTAAAGATGTTGTACAGGCCAGTGGGATTCTAGCCAGGAGACCCCATTGCAACGTACAAGTTTCTGGGCTCTGTCTCAGAGCTTGTATGTTGCAATGTCTTTCTACATGGCCAGGTATTAATCTTAAGCTCTGTTGTACAATCTGAATTGGCTTATCGTGTATAATTATGTGAATTGGAATGGAAAATCTTTGCCTGACAAATAAATGTACAATTCTTGTTTAAACCCTCATATTTCCTGACAATCACTGACTTAATACCATATAATCTAGTGGCTAAATCAAACTCTCTTTAGGTATGAGCATTCAAATTATAATAAATTGGAGTCAGATTAAATTCGGAGTTGGAAACGAATGAAAATACGTTTTCATAAGTAAAAATATTTCTTTTCACATGTGCTAAAAGGCTTACATGCATTTATCTTCACCCATACTGTTAGCTTCATCGTTGGGCTAACAAATGGACACTTACAAGGTCAAACAGACCCGCCTTCACATCTGAAATAATGGTGTAAGAATGGTTCTATAGCTGGCAGGTCAAAATTGAGCTGAAGGACATCTGTTGTACCCTAAATGTGTTCAGCCCTCATGAAAATAAAAAAGGATTGATTTTTTTCTAACGTTGGCCTCATTTTAGGAACAGTTTCCAAACTTCAAATTTAAACAAAATACTTTAGTTTGTTTTCTGCTGTTAAAATGGAGCCCTTGACCTGTTAGTCAACAGGAAGGTTATGTTAAATATCTTATACTCTCTATTCTTCTATACTTAAAGTTTACTTACAGCTGTGCACATTCTCACATCGCCTTTGGTTTTATACATCACAACGTTTACGTGAAAAAATGTCCACCCCAGTTTTGTGCGGACACTAGTGATGGGAAGTTCGGATCATTTCACTGACTCGGACCCTTGAGTCTTGTTCATCGAGATGAACGAATCTTTCTTCGAGTCATTTCGTTCAAGTCGTTCAATTTGGCAAAATATTATTAAAATGTTATGCGCTGCTTCCAAAACCATCTACAACTCGCCCAAACGCTGATCACACGACAAACAAGTCAGAACTAGAATGCTACTATACACTCAAATAAATGATTACTGCTGCTTGTTCAAATTACCTGTATAAAATGAGCTGAAACAACCCAATTCTTGTCATTTCTTTGGCTAATTCATTTGTTTTATGTTTAATCCACTTAAATTTGTAAACCATTAAGTTAACTTAAGCGTTTTGTGTTGGGACAACATGACGGAATTGTATTAGTCCAACTACCTGGTTAAGGGATTTGTAGTTCCCAGCATGCTTTGCGTGGGATTGAATTAAGCAAATTAAAATATTGACAATAAAAGTAATTTTAGATGTTTTACATTAATCAAAAGACTTGTTAGAGTTTAATATTTACTTTCATTTGAAGATTTGGAAGATTTTCATATAATGTTTTGAGGTTATCACCTTGCAGAAGCACCTATGCTTTGGGTGTTCGCATTAGCAGCAATGCAGTTTGTTGCTTTGCTCATTGAGCAATAACTGTCCTAAAATGAGTTCTGAGATCAGTCTCAATCAACTGTATATGTAACTCATGAAATATGCTTAAAATGTCTTCGTTTAGGATAACTTCAAATAAAACTAGGAGACTTCAAAATATACGACACATAATAGACATACATGGTATTATCAGAGCTTTGAGTTTGAGTTAAATTAAAATACAAATGTATTTAAACTTTTATTTGATAAAATCATGTTGGACCAACTCAATTGCATTTAATTGTGTGAATATATATATTTTTAGTTGGTGCTAAACAAATTATTGTTATTTTTTTGAGTGTACTAAGAAAGAGGATATGATCCTTCATTGTTCACCTTCTGTTCTGTCTATGAGTCTAGCTGCGTCCCAAATCGCATACTTGTGCACTTTTCTACGCCATTTTGTAGTATAAATAGTGTAATAAGTGTGTTCACACTGAAAACTGTAAAAATAATAAGTGCACTTTAATTACCCGGATGATGCACTCATTCCACCGGTAATATGAAGTGTGTGATGATGAACACTTCACACACTCAATGACCGCAGCTTCGTGCACGTAACCGAAGAGGCGGAGCTATCGGGCGCACATGCTGGATAACTTTATTTATTTTGGAATGTGAGCGCAGTATTCTCCTACGAGAGTGATTATAGCGCCTCCCGATGGTGAATGCGGTTATACTCATGCAGGTATTATTTGGTATTTTGGTCATTTATTTCATTAATTTGGCGACCGTCAAACGTCATCAGGGAAACAGTTTGAACTTCCACTTAGTAAAAAAGCCATTAGTGCTCCATTTGGGACAACACTACATACATAAACTAAGCTGTTGAGTGTGTAAGTGCATAAGTGCATAGTGCATAAGTGCATAGTGTGTAGTGTGTCATTTGGGACGCAGCTCTTGTCTCTGGCCTGACTTGTTAATTCACCTATACCACATGTGTTTGGAAACCGGAGCACCCGGAGGAAACCCACACCAACACAGGGAGAACATACAAACTCCACACAGAAACACCAACTGACCCAGCCGAGACTCGAACCAGAGACCTTCTTGCTGTGAGGCGATCGTGCAACCCACTGCACCACTGCGATACTAATGATATTATGGCAAATTAAAAAGAAATGACTCGACAAAAGATTCATTTATCTCGCTGAACGAGACTCAAAGTTCTGAGTCAGTAAAATGACCCATCACTGCTGAGAGCTACTCGTTCTTCTTGTGGGTCATCTTGATCATGGTTTCTGGAGAGCGGTAGAGGAAGATGAGCTTCTCGAACATCTGCTCCTCCATCTCCATCTCTCCGGCCTCGCGCACTACGAAGATGTCATTGCAGAGTTTGAGCACGCGGTCCACACTCGGCAGCTCCTCGTACATGATGGACCGAGATATCCCTGTGAAGAACTCCCGCACGAACTTACCGATGACCAGCACCACGGACATGTACAGACCCACGATACTGCAGAGGGAACACCAGGCTGAGGTTCAATCACGTCCACATATAATCACACACAGTTATAGCTGACAACTGTTGCACCCTAAATGTGCTCATCCCTCATGCAATAGGATTATTTGATCTAAGGTTGTGGTTATCGGCAGGTCTGACTCACCCGTATCCGGCCAGGAAGCCCACGCTGGGCGGGCTGGCTTTATCATTGAACACCACCATCTCTATGCTGCGGCAGCTGCTGGGTGGAGGTCCGGGCCAGCACTCCTGCACCACCCACCACTGCGGGGCACTGTCTGCAGAGCTGTGGTTCCCCTGCTGGAGACGCACCGACAGAGGACGCAGGAACTGCAGATCCGCATTCTCCGGCTCTCTGGAGAACTCTGGAGGACTCGCAGATACAGCGTCTTAATCAGGTTCACTAGTCAGTGTACTGATCAGAGGTGTGTTTCCCAAACAACGACACACACTTTATTCTAAAAGATAAAACCACTGAGAAACACGTAATCTCATCTATAAATCATATAAATCGGTTTAAGCTAATGGTTGTCATTTACTGTAGGCTATGATTAAGATAAGAAAGAATCCTACTTCATAATATTAAATATTATTACTAGTTTATTACTATTATTATTATTATTATTATTATTATTATTATTATTATTATTATAGACATTATTATTATTATTTTTATTATTATTATTATTGTTATTATTATTATTATTGTTGTTATTATTATAGACATTATTATTATTATCATCATTATTGTTGTTATTATTATTATTGTTAGTATTATTGTTATCCTTATTATAGTTATTATTATTGTTATTATTATTATTATTATTGTTATTATTATTATTATTGGTTTTGTTATTATTATTATCATTATTATAGTTTTTATTATTATTATTATTATTATTATTTTATCATTATTACCGTTATTATTATTATTATTATAAATATTATTATTATAAATAATAATATTATTATAAATATTATTATTCTTGTTTATTATTATTATTATTATTATTATTATAAATATTATTATTGTAATTTTACATATTATTATTATTATTATTGTTATTATTATTTACATATTATTGTTATTATTATTTACATAATATTATTATTATTATTATTATTATTATTATTATTATTATTAATAATAAGTAGGATATTGTTTATTAATAAAAAAGATCTACTTTTAAAACTTGACACACTCAAACCACTGCTGAAATGTTCTAACCAACAGGCCCACGTCATAAACAGCACAGACACATTTCTTAATAAATAACCTACTATAAATAATAAGCATTAACGTATGCTATATACTTTTGTTTTCACAAGCTTTGGAGACGTAATGTAAATTCCACTTTTAATAATAGTCACCTACAGCTTTCATCATGAGCCACGGCTGTGTTCAAAATGGCATAAATGTTTTCAAAGTGCACTACGAAGCGAACGTAATTGTCAATATGAAGATCGCTAAAACTGAACTGTAAAAATACTTTGAAAGCAAATCACAGCTATGAGAGATGACTTTAATGTTTTTTTTAATCATACCAAATTTATATGATAGAATGTTCTGAATGAACAGTGCATAGCGGGGATAACAGGGGTTAGAACACAGCCAGGAACTCTGCTTCTAACTACACCTCCAGAGGTGTAGCTGCAAGTGCACAAGTTTGCCAAGCGAATGTTCGTTGAAATGACGGATTTGGGAAATGGCAAATTAACAAATTTTGTTTGTAACGACACAACTTAAGACCTTAGTTGGCTAACGACAGTTTTCGGAAACGCACCCCAGGGCATCATCCATTTTTAGTGCTGTCTCAATCGCAAAATTCTTCCAGTGCACTGAAATGCTTCCACCCTGAGAAGTCACTGATACACAATTTACACTCTTAACAGAAGTTCTGAATCTATAAATGTGAATCGTATGACCCAAATCATCAAACGGAATGACAAACAATTTATTTATTTATTTTTAACATGAACGAACATAGCTACAGTGGCACCTGCAGCCGTACGGCTGTAAGCACTGTGCGTACCTATACCATGAGAGGCCACAAATTAATGCCACTTTTTATTTATTTATTTATTTAGAACAGAATTTAAATAGATTATTAAACAGTGTACACTCGGTCAAAGCAAGAAAGAATGAGAATAAAGGTGTGTGTTTTAAAGTATATACTTGCATGGCTGAAGATGGGTAAAGAAGTCAGTAACGCTTTCTTTTACGACCCGCAAAGTACCGCGTAAGTACAGTGAAATAACGGTGTACTTTTCTGTACGTATAGTATAAGTATAATGAAGGTACGTGTAGGTATAAGGGAACAAACTGTAATGCTTGAGTAATAAGGGGGTTACAACCAGATATGCAACGCGCAAAGTATCGTGTAAGTATAAAGTACACTGTAAATGCAATATACTTATGCGGTCCTTTGTGTGTTGAATATCTTTTTGTTACCCTCTTATTAAGCAAACATTACCCGTTTGTTCCTTTGCACTTTATAGAAAAGTACACTGTAAAATCAATATACTTACACGGTACTTTGCGTGTTGCATATCTGGTTGTAACCCCCTCATTACCCAAGCATTACAGTTTGTTCCCTTATACCTACACGTACCTTCATTATACTTGTACTATACGTACAGAAAAGTACACCGTTATTTCACTGTATTACGCGATACTTTGCGGGTCGTAAAAGAAAGCGTTACCAAGAAGTCTATTGGCTTTAGTTATGCAGCGGTGTTTCTGCACACTAAAAATTACAATCCAGAGAGGCTATTTTTGATAACAAAGTTCAAAATGAGCAAACACTCTTTAAAACAGACAACCTTAATTGGGACACTTGCCAAAAGGCCTAAGACTTATGAAACAAACATTGCTTCCCCACACGGGGTGGAGACCGCAGTGTCATCAGCAACTATAGGCCCAGCCCGTGTCTCATTCATCGGACTATTCTTGGAAAAAATCAATGATTAAAATATATTTTTTTCATGTTTTCTTTTAAAATACATTTATTTATTTGTTAGTTAAACTGAATATTTATAAGTTACACATACAAATTGTTTATAAATCATTTGAAAGTAAACAAAAGTTCATAAATAGAGCCGCTAACTCACCCACTTGCAGTCGATGAGCCACTTTAGCGTTGGGTCCGGACGCTCCTCTGATATACTTGGGCAGCAGATTCTCCAGTAATCTAACAGACAGACAGATGACATAAGAAGAGAGACTCACTGAAAGACTCCATGTTTGAGTGTGTGTGAGGAGTGCGTACAGCGGCCGAGTGTGTGTTCCTCTGAGCATCGCCACCAGCTGGTCTCTCAGCACACGGTCTTCATACTTCACTGTGTGTTCGCCAGCCGTCTCCGCATTCATCGACACAGAGGCGTTTCTGCAGACCAAACAACTCATCAAGGACATCATCGAGGCTTCAGTGTGTGAGCTTCAGTAGCGAGGTATTACCGCAGTAAAGTCCAGCGCAGCGTGATGTAGAAGTGTGTGGAGTTGCTGAGCTCAGAGATCATGGCGTCTCGGCTGGCAGGACTGACGCTCCACAGCAGACTGGCGTCGCTCTTGATCTTCGCCGTCACGATGTCTTCTGCCATATAGTTCACGATGAACTGCATGGCAGACTAATGGAGGCACACAGATACAGATTCAGTGTAAGGCTGCACAGTGGTAATGTGTTATTATTATTTAGTGGTCTTATGTGGAATGGTTTGGAGAGTATAAAAGCTGAGAACTTAACAAACATGTTAAAAAAAAACACTTATTTAAGGTGTACAGTCCAATTACAAACACTTGTTTGGTGAGCCGCAGTAGCGCTCTTATACAATAGACTATTTTGAGGAATGTAAACAATAACATTCAACCCAGGCTCATTGTGAAAGTGTAGTTCCACGAACGTTTCTGGAGGCCGCACATTATGTAGTCAGAGGTACGTATGGCTGCGTTTCATTTTTTAAACGAACGCTAGGGGGGCGGTGTGACACCTTTCCTTTTCACGCTTACCAGTTGACCGCTCGCCTCATGTGGACGACTTTCCCGCTGCAACCAGTTTGTCCCGTTAGCTCGCCGTGTTCGTCAGCGGACTCAAGACGCAGAGAGGAGTTGACCACGATGACGGGGTTCGAGTCCGGTGAGGAGTGCTTTCAGAAAGCAGGTCAGACAAAAACATATTCCAAATAATGAAATAAAGCAGTGAATAACAGGATGAAAATGCGGTAAAGTCTGAAAATGTGGTAAAAATGAGGCGAGGGCTTTTATTTTATCCTGGATTGCTTCTTCGAAAGCCATTTGTTGGGTTTAGGGAAGTGTGTGGCGGGTCAATCGATTAAATTTTGGTTGGGTTTAGGGAAGGGCGAGGGTGGGTCAGTCGATTGGTCGGTCAGTCAGTCATTCGGTCAGCCAAACAGTCAGCCGACAGCGGCCTCTGGTGGGTTTACGCGAGAACAGCGGGCGCGAGCGGCACTCGCGAGAGACATTTGAGATCTCAAAAAGCATTCGCAGCGGCCTCTCGTGAATTTGCGAAAACAAAAAGTGCGAAAACACGTACCTGTCGGGACGTATTCAGCGGCCTCCAGAAACGTACTCACTACGTTCTCAGAATGAGCCTGGGTTGATAACAATGGTCCCAATGTACTCCCTGTTTTACATTTTTATAGCTTCCGAGAATCCAAAAAGCTCCACATATTGATAAATAATGTTATGATAGCTGTTTTAACATTAGGTTATGACTGAATCGCCTCTTATTACAGTTATGAAATAGTTTGATAACAAGCAGGAGATGTTCATGGGCCATTGACTTCACCACATTGAAATGGTCTATACATCCCCTAAAACCCATTGAAAATATTACTATATTATATTACTATATTAGTAATATAATATTACAAATCTTCTAAACCAGGGGTGACCAAACCTTTTCTTATGAAGGGCCAAAAACCAAACTTGATTGAGGCAAGTGGGCCGAAGGTAAATATAGTTGCCATGAGCAGTTTCCTTATTTATTTAATAGTATTTAAAAATGACTAGAAAACATCGCTTTATATTAACTAATACTGTAATTTTTTACATTTTATAATGAACAAAAGAAAACAAAATCTCATTTAGAACCAAATTACACGAGTAATTTTTGCCTTGACTTGCTCGCCAATGTCTTCTGCACAGTCCTCTGTCTGTCGAATGACAGTATTTATCCTTTTAAAAATCAGATTCTTTTACCAGATTTAATTCTTTAATTTCAGTTTGCTTTTTTTGTAGCTCAGCAATCAAACCAACAAATTCAAGCTGCAAGCAGCGATGAAAGGGACCTCGTACTAACAAAAAATATTGCGTCAAATTAGAAATGAGGATCTCTGTGTTAAAGGCGTTCGCCCCAGCCCTCTCCATCATTCTCACTATCC
>CAIGQQ010037113.1:0-11262 GCA_903798035.1 Danio albolineatus | reverse complement strand
CACCATATGGGGATAAGAACAGGACGTGTGTTTGGATTAACTCAGCTCTAATCTCCAGCAGAGGAATAAATGAACAATAATAATGAAGTGTGCTCAAACAGCTGAGTTTAGAAATAGTGTTGATCAAATCTTTGCTCTTAACAGAGGAGATTAAACATGTGGGCTGATGGATGTGTTCAGCGGAGGGAGTTTCCAGCGTTTCCTCACTCCACCAAAATAAAGGAGTAAAGTAATGAGTAAAGAGAAAGTAAAGAGGCTGAAAGGAGGCTCGTTCTTTATCCTCGCGCTGCAGATGCTCTGTTGAACTGTTCTCTCGCTAGTGAAGCTGCAGTTTTACACTTACAGAGTCCCCATGTGAAGAGCGAATCCACCATGGAGCGACGATACTGACTTTTAAAGGGAACGAGAGACGAGACTCTGATTAGTTTAATGCAGGTTATGCTCAAAACACAGCCAGAACTCATTAAGAGAATCAGCACAGCCCTGTTAGACCAGCGCCGGGCGCAGAGCGGATTCATCCATCCTTAAAATAGCAGAAGTGGATTCAGACATGATCTTAATGGTTTCGCACCACGAGCTTTAGACTTTGCGCTTAGATCATTAAAATAAAGCCCTTCGACTAAAATCTTAAAATGTACTCTACAATCAACGGGAAGCCAGCATGAGTGTATGTTCCGGTCAGATACTGCTAAAATGGGGTATATTTTATAAATGAATATGAGAGCATGCAGGATATCTGAGGACTGAGCATCTCCAAGCGCCCCTGTCTGTGTGACGCAGAAATATGCAAAGGATCTTCGTCCTCACTTTCCAAAAGTTTTTTTTAAGTCTCCTTACAAACCAATGGGTGCATGAGGTTACTCAGCTTATTTTTCAAAACACTAAAGTAAGGTCGGGCTTCAGTTTCAGTCTGTTATACACAGTGGCTTCTTGAAGATAAATGACAGAAGAGACTCCCCTACTACCTGTACTATCTTTTATACCAATAGTATAAACAAATTACACAGTCTATTTTTAGTTGTATTTGTTTGCATGTGTGTTATTTGTGTAACCCAACACCATTAAATTAAATTCGCAGTCTCTGTGTGCTTCTTAAATATCTGTATGAGGAACTGAGAATCATTAAATCACTCGTTCATCACGTTTAATGTGTTACAGATACCGAAGCGCTCCCCGCTCCATCTGAACACCAACCAGTTTGGGGTCTTCATCCCACAGGTCAGTGTGTGTGTGCATGTTGTGTATGTATTCATGCAATGATGAATAGCTTGCTGTGTGTAAATTATAAATGCATTATGTGGAGGTAAAGAACCGCTCAAAGTGAAGCTGGTGATTACAGTGAGCTGCTTATTTCATGACCATCCACAAAGATATAGACAAGGTAAAACTGTGTAACTGCATTACGGGGTGTTCTGTCCACTTCTGATGATGTAAATTCAACTCTACAGTTAAACAAAGTGACTTTTAATGACATTTTAGTGGTTTGAAATAATATAATAAATAATATCTAGAGAAATAAGTGTGTATAATAGCAGTTTATTACAAGGCTTCTGTAGCGTAATATACAACACCAACACACAATACAGCACTGCAGACTATTACACACGCGCAAAAAAACACACTTATACACACTTTAAACCTTGAAAAGTTGTGAAAAGTGACTTTTATGAACATCTTTAATAGTTTAAAGTGCTGTATTATCTGGGTTGGTGTCGTATATTATTACAGATCAAGGTCCCTACATGCATGAATATGAAACACACATAGACACTACATAGATATTTGCATTTAATTCTGAAGTGTTCATGCTGATGGTGCTGTGCTTTGTTCCTGTTCAGCTGCGCACGCTGTATCCCGACATGAAGATGCAGGTGATGTTATACGCCAGCGAGATGCCGCTGATCTCCTTCACGTCAGGCCTCATAAACATCCATGTGAAGATGGCAGCAAAGTTCTCCACGGTTAAAGCTGATGGCGGTCTGGTGCCTCTTTTTAGACTGGATGTGGTGAGGAAATAAAGGAACTGTCAGAGAGAAGCCCGCTCACAATAAGTACGATAGCTATAAAGATAACGATAAACGGTCATTCTGAATGTAAAACCACAGCAGAGTTCAGACCACAGGTATAACGATGAAGATGTAGAGAAACGATATCACTGAGATCACTTTCAGAAGGATTTATTTCTCAGCTAACGAATAATAAAACACAGAGCGCCACTCAGAATCAATTGAAATATAAAGGGCTCTCGCAATTGAAAGCTACAAACGGCACTGTGGAGAAGCTTTAATGAGATTTTTAATGACTATCTAGAAAACGATTGGCTATACCTAGGCCCACACAGAATCTGAGCGTGCAGAAATCCGCAAATTTTTAGCCCATCATTGAGTCTATGTATTTACTGGTGTAAATGTATGTAAATTATATTTATTCAGCTTTTAAATTAATTTCACTAATATTATTGTGATATAATAATAGTAATATGAAAATGTTCATATGATTTATTTACAATACAGTTTGTAAGGTCATGCTCTGTCTTTTAGACACATTATATGAGAGACTTGCTTTAAGCGTCTCTAATTGGATTTGCATTGTAAACATTAAATAAAAGTTAAAAAGGTATTCATTTTTATTTCATATATTAAGGTTTTAGTTAAGATAATCCTAAAATCATTCCACATAAATCTGTGATTTTTTTTTTTTTTTTTTTTTTTTACAAAATTCTCAGCAGAAATGTCCGCAGATTCAGTCTGGGCCTACTTATACCGCTGGGAAATAATGATGATACACGTTATGCAAGTCAGACTAATAAACTGAAGCAGAAAATAAAAGTACCTCGGGTGTCCGGTGCTGGTTTCATTTTTGTGTTTCCTCTGGAAATGCTAGGTAAAATAGCTTGTTGATTATATTCCTCGACACTGACTGCGATGGCTAAATTCATTGAATCAGATCAACACTCTTTAATAAAGATTCACCAGTTCTTCTGCTGGTTAATGACAAGGCGATAGTGCCGAATGAAAAGAGTACACTAAAAATAAACAGATTTATATCTCTTTGATGTAGATACTAATATACGTTATGGTTATATTTATCGTGCTTGGTGTGAACAGGACAGCAGTTGATCATTTAAGTTGATAATAAAACCTTTACTTTAGGATCGCTTCAAATCACAGGGGTTAAACTCAGCTCCTGGAAGGCCACAGCGCTGCACAGTTTCATTCCAACCCTAATTAAACACCCCTGATCAAACTAATCGAGTCCTTCAGGATTGTTTGAAACCTGCAGTTAAGTATGCTGGAGTTGGGCTGGAACTGAACAGTGCAGGTCTGCGGCCCTCCAGGAGCTGAGTCTGACACCCCTGCTTTAAATAAATCTGTCTCTTCTGTTATCAGTTTTTATCTTGTTCTTTCATGTGTGTTGTCTTGAAGTAACTTTTATATGCGCTTTATAAAATACATTCATTATTGTTGTTATTACTATTAATAAGTACATCTGTTGACCTGCGGTGCTCTCTCACTCCCCCTGCAGGACAGCAGATTCAGCGGAAGGGCTCAGATTAGCAATAAAAAACTGACTGGAGCTTTCAAGATGAACAAGTGAGTATTCTCCATTCAAAGTTCGTAAACGCTCTGAATTTTAAGGACTTCTAGATTTAAGACATCCATATACAGTATTTAATAATCAAGCAGTTGAAGATCTGAGAGTCCAAATGTCATATTTCAGGCTATATCCAGAAGTCAGAGTGAAATTCAGTACCTTTGAAGACCTTTTTAAGACTCTTTCCATACATTTAAAGACCTCATGGCCACTTTAGCTTTCAACTACACTGTAAAAAATATTTTATGCAGCATTAAAACAGACGCCTCAAACATGTTTAGTTTGATAAAACAGCGCTGCTGCTTCTCCACGAGACCACAAGCTGAAGAGCCAGAAGCGCTGGACTGTGGCATAATAAAAGCTTCACTGCTGCATCTTGGTTGTCTTCAGCGGTTCTCTCATTTCACTTCTTTCAGTCTAAAGGTTATTGCACACTGAATCTGAAATGTTCATCTGTCAAATTTCATACGTTAAATAAATTCGACCTCACATTGTGTCAGTTGTACTGGGGCGCTGCCTTCGAAACTTTCGTCTGTCATAAAAAAAATTTTAAAAAATGGATTTGATTAATCTTCAGTACTCCAAGACTCCATTTTATATTATTTTTTTGAATAATTTTGCAATGGATTAATTTATACGCATCGGACTCAGTGTGCAATGTGTGTTTGCGTGATACGTTTTTGAGATTTGAAAACGGTCTAACGAATATTTAAGACTTCAGTGTGCAACAACCTTTACTCTGCTTCAGACTATCACGATAATAATGTGTCAAATACTTAACTCATCATCAATATGGTTTCCGCAGGAGTCCTGTAGCGTGAACTCCCATAATTCCACACTCTGTCATAAAAATACACCTTTGTTTGTTGTGAATGTACACCCTCTAGTGGAGAACATTACTCTTTAAGCTTACTCTTTAAGGCCCTGTTTACACTAGTGCGTTTTAGTTTTAAAACGGTGTTTTAGCATGAAAGCGATCCGCGTCCACACTAGCGTTTCACTCAGCGTTTCTGAACATATCTCCGTCCACACTACTCCACCACAAACGTATATCACGTGACCATTAGCGCACTCTGGGCATGCGTGTTCTAGTATAAACAGGAAGCACGTGTCTCGCTCGGCGTTTGGTTATTGTTAGTCAACAAACGCTGGTTTGATGAACGCGATGGTGAAGAAAGCAAGAGAGGTCTTTTAGTGGACAGACGACGAGGTCGAGCTGTTACTTACAGTAACAAATGAATATAAAACATCCATGGCTATCGAAAATACAGTGTTTACAGTGAAGGCTGGTCTGCCGTCTGCCGGTGGCGTTATAGTCATGTGCGCTTGACGAATAAGGGAAGGATACGCAATGACCCAAAAGCCCCAATGGAGTAGTGAATCTCAGCATCACGCCTCCGTGTTCAGACGTCTCCGTTTCCCCCATCCACACTGAGACGGAGCAGCAGCGCTTTAGAATGAACACGGCCTCTCCAGCGCTTACAAAACGCTCCGTTTTCGCGCCTCAAAAACTCCGATGTAGTGTGGACGGATAGAGCAACCGTAGCAAAACTTATGCGTTTTAAAACGAAAACACACTAGTGTAAACGGGGCCTTAGTGTCTTTAAGCTGAAACACACATTTGTACAGCTATCCTTGTTAAGACCTGCCACTGTAATTCATTTCCCATGTGTGTAAACAGCAGGCCAAAAACACAGACAGAATAGTTCTCTGACTGACAGAGCATTTTTATTGAAGTGACCCCAAGACAAAATGATGCTAGATTAACGAAACTCTTCCTCTTCTTGTCTCATTAATGCTGCTCCAAGTATAACACTGACTGTCGGATCATCTGAGATTGGAGATTTCAAGGTGAGATTAAATAACCTGTAATGATTCCTGTCAGACATTCACTGTCACTGATGTTTCACTCTCAACTCCACAATGATCGACACAGATCGACACACTTGAGCAAGTGTTAGTGATTGCCGTCAACACAATTATCCTGCCAAAGCTGAACGGTGAGCATTTATAATGATACTGAGTTTATTATAAACACCTTCCATTGTTTAAATGATTTATACGTTTATAAATTCCCTTGGAGAACTGTAGACATTGGATTATTTTATTTGTTGTCAGGTAGTTATGTGATACTCTGTTAACTGTGAATATCTTGTGTTAGCTCGCCTGAGGTCCGGCTTTCGCTTGCCCATGCTGCAGGGATTTAGTCTGAGTAACTCTCAGCTGCTCATCAAGAATGTGAGTATTTTAATGAATGTTTATGTTTTACTTGCCTGATTAGTTTTTGTTAGAAACTAGTCGGAAAGCAGCACAACTCCAGTGTTCATTTGCTTGATTTGATCCCTCTCTTTCAGGGCTTTGTGGTCATTTTGACTGACGTCAGACTCCCTGATGGCCTGAATGCTCTTTAACGTCTAAAACGTCGACAACAACTACAAAAAAATCTGTTCATACTGCTTTCGCCACATACTTTTGTGTTGTTTTGTGTGAACAATCTGTCTCCGTGTGCTCCGGTTTCCCCCACAGTCCAAACACATGGTGCAAATAGGGGAGCTAAATTGTCCATAGTGTATAAGAGTTTCCCAGTATTGGGTTGCAGCTGGAAAGTCATCTCCTGCGTAAACCATATGTTGGAATAGTTGGCGGTTCATTCCACTGTGGTAATGAATGAAGGACTAAGTTTGAATGAACTGTTTATAAGAGCTGTCATTGGCCGTGTGTTGTCGTCTCTTGTTTTGTGAGCACATGGCTTTGCTTTGTTTCACTTTCTGCCATGCGCTTTCGTCTATCTCAACCATCTTGTTACCTGACACAACTCCAAATCCCCATAATAATAATAATAATAGGCTATAATTCCCCATTCCAGTGACGAGGGCTGAGTGTCACTTAAACATTATCAATTCTGATTCCACTAACCAGAGTTTCATCGACTCCTAGTTTCGATTCCTCTATATATCTTTATATAAATCTTTATATAAAAGAAAACAAAACAGACGTCAAAGATGTTCTGTGCCATTAGTTTGACCTGAAGTAATAAAAACAGCACTGAGCTGCTCGAGTTATCGCCAGAACTCAGACCAAAGGTCATTCAGGTAACTTTGGCTGCTTTGAATGGTCAAGCCCCACCCACTAAGTTATTTGACTGACAGGTTAATAAGCCAATCATGTTTTGTGCTGCGTCGTGTTTGTGGGAGTGGGATTGTCTTCAGCCCATCACACACTGGTGCATCATATACTCATGAACGTCTTTTACTACATCGCTGCATCAATTGACGAATTACCATGTTCGTAAAAATTCAGGATGCGCGCAGCGACATACGATGCGGTACAGTTCGTTGTCGTCTTAGAAATAGGTTATATTGATTACATTTTATATATATTATTTATATAATGCTTTCAGCGTATTATAACAGCTTGTCAACCAGTGATAAGCACAGTTATTCAGCTAAATTAACATTAAAGTGAACGGGCCAAAGTTGGCCCATTGCAAACTTTTATTCGATCCACCAGTGAGAATGATGGAGAGAGCTGGGGCGAATCATTTCTAATTTGACGTAACCTTTCTTTGTTTGGTTTTATTGCTGAATTACAATAAAGCCAACCAAAATTAAATGTTTAATTGTATGCTGTAAATAAAGCAGATTTTCAAAAATGTAAATAATGTCCCTCGACAGACTATGCAGAAGACATCAGCGAGCTAATCAACACAAAACTCCATTCTGCCATTAATGAGATTGTGTTTGTTTTTACTGTAATAAGTTCATTATAAAAATGTTAAAATAGTTATGCTGTATTAGTTCATATAAAGCAATGATTTCTAGTCATTTTTAAACATTATTAAATAAATTAAGAGATTAACAATGGCTACTATAGTCACCTTCAGCCCGCAACCCTCAATCAAGTTTGGTTTTTGGCCCTTTGTAAGAAAAAGTCTGGCCACCACTGGTTTAGAGATTGTCATTTCAAGTTTAAATGTACCCTTTTATTAGTTTGTTTTATTGTTTAGCCACAATTAAAGCCATCTGAAATTAAATGTTTGAATGTAAATGGTGTAAATCAATCAGATTTAGTTTATATTGTACAAACGGCAGATAGAGGACAATGCAGAGACTTTAGTGAGTGAATCAAGGCAGATTCTGCTCGACTAGTGTGCTCAGCACTGAACTCCACTGTGTTAGAAATGAGATTATTCCATGGTCTGCTGAAATTCTTGACTCTGATTGGCTGGAGGGTGTGGTATATTTGGTTGAAGCGCACAGGTAGTTCCGGTCAGTTTTGATCACAGTTGGAAATAAATGCGCTTCTCCCAAACGTTTACAGTTACTATAGCAACTCGCATGTGCTGCGCATGAAACCGATGAGGGCTGTTAATGGCGGACGGGAAATCCGCGAAATTAGAAAAATACTCATCAACTATGCCACAAAATCAAGTTTGAAGAGTTTTTCCAGCGAGAATGTAGTTATTTTACAGTCAAATCAGCAGTTTGTGTGTAAGAAAAGCACGTCTTTATAAATGTTGGAAGCTCCAGGCGGTCAGCGGCAGCTCCGTGAACGGCTCCCCCCCGAGGGAAGCTTTATGTCGGACAGAGAATCTCCGGTTCTACGCCGCTGGATCTAATCTCCTGCATCTCTGTTGTTAAAGCGGGATATATAATTAATCTTTGCTGTATCTAACGGTCAGTCTCTGGACATTTGAACCTGTTATTTATTCTCAGGTGTATTTTTTGGCAGATCACAGAGATAAGTTTGATAATTAATCTATGAGCGTAAATAATGTAATATTACACTGATCCTGCGTGTTTGGCTGATTGCTTTTGTCTTAAAGAAGATAAATAAAGCAGAAAGTTCTCCTGTCCTGATATGTGTTTCTTTTCCTAAATTTCCCTCCATATTTACCAGCAGAGATTTCTGAAATAGGCTCTGGCTGCTTTCTCTTCATAATACATATTCCTAAAGCGTATTTAACTGATGTGGTTCTTTTTTTAAGTATAATAATATTAATATTGTATGTTCATTATAAAAATGTAAATCGTAGCTCAGCTTTCGCAGTATTAATGTTAAGAGATAAACACACAGATCCTCCCTCATGCCCTCATCAGAGAAGTGATACGTAGAAAGTAGACAAAAGAAACGTGTGACTGGAAATGTGACTGGAAACACACTCCAGGTGTTACTGGGAATGTGACTGGAAACACACTCCAGGTGTGACTGGGAACACCCTCCAGGTGTGACTGGGAATGTGACTGGGAACACCCTCCAGGTGTGACTGGGAATGTGACTGGGAACACACTCCAGGTGTGACTGGGAATGTCTTATTTGTCCAGCTGTGATCGGACTGATGAAATGGCATCTTAATAATATTAGCATGTATAAACAGCACGCAGATGCTCTCTCTCTCTCTCTCTCTCTCTCTCTCTGTCTGCCTGTCAGTCTGCCACAGCTGATTCAGTGGAGGGACTAGAAAATCTAACATGTTAAAACTTACAAAAAAAATCTGACAAATATTGCGCTGCAAAGAGAAAAACTAGTTTAAATATAGGCCTACCTTGGCAAATGACCATGGAATAAGAGGGATAATCAACGGCTTGCCGTGCGTTAAAGGATTTTAATTCACTCCGTTGCACATCCTGTGGTCCTTCGCCTCCACGTCATGCATTAAAATCCTTTAACGCATCGGTTCTCAACTGGTTTGGCCAGTGGACCCACATTTTTACATGGTCATCAAGCTGCAACCCAAATTTTTAGGAACTATATTTTAATTTTAGTAATTATAATGAATTAATTTGTATTTATTTGTTAACATACACAAGTAGTGACAGATAAATCATAAGAAAATCACCAAGACTTAGAAATAAACAATTTTTTATTGATTTCATTGGACAAAATCTATCAAATTCTACAAATATTACAAAGTACAATTGCACATTTCAAAATAAAAGTCCGGTATGAGCATTTCAAAATAAAAGTCTGGTATAAGCAAAATAAGTAAAAATTAATGTTTTACACAAACTCCGTGACCCACTAAAAATGTGTGGGTTGCGACCCACCAGTTGAGAAACACTGCTTTAATGCATGGCAAGCCGTTGATTATCCCTTACTTGTTTATGTTTGTATTGGAATAAGTTATCATTTAAAAAGTTAAACTGCATTAGTTAATGACAATAAAAATAATATTAATTAGGAAATTACCCATGGCACCTTTAATGTAAAATAGTTTAGTATGTTTATCTTCAGCCCACGGCTGTCTATGATATTTGGTTTGATCAATGTTTGGGCACCCGTGGTGTAGGTATAAGCGTAGTCCTATTAAACTAGTCTGTCCAGAGCTAAAGTAGCAGTGTGCTGATGAATTTGACCCTTTCAGCTGTGTATTTTCATTATAACCGTAGAGCAGAAGAGTTTAAAAGCGTGACTTTCCCACATCGTGGTGAATCTGGAAATTTTGGGTTACCGTCTCATGCCCAGTCTGATCTCTGCGCTGTGCCTGGGCGGCTCCAGCACTCTCTGGCACAGGTTGGACAGTAAAGCCTGTATGCCGGAGCAGGAGTTCCACTGGCCGATGTGTCTCTGTGCGCATTCCCAGTACACCCGCAGGAGGCAGCCGGAAATCACGGTTCTGGTGTCGGTGATGAGAGCGCCGCACTGCTGACATCTCCTGAACAGATCCATCACGCTGGACTCGTTCACAATCCACTGTCTCTCCTTCAGCACCAGCTTCTCTGATGATCCTGCTGCTGCCGCGGCGTGTGTATGTGTGTGTGGAGCAGGACTGGGAGCGTGCGGGAAACCAGCTTCATCCTTTGCCAATGGAGAATATGATGGAGTTACAGAGACATAAATACACAAATTAATGTGTGTTGTGTTTACATACCGAATGCATGGACTGTGCTGCTGGAAGTGTGTAGCTGTGATAGAACTGTGAAACACCTTCAGCTTCTGAAACTAGAAACTCCGTCTGCTCTTCTTTACAGTCTCGTGTTGGCTGAGCAGATTCAGCACGACTGTCCTACAATTAAACAGAGTCTCATCAGATGCACAAATTTATATGTTTAATAAAGATTAGTGTTATTTATTTATACAATGAGGACTATGCTGTTCTCTTTTAATGCTATATTTATAATAATGTTAAGCTCTCCAGAAACCACATAGCAGTTTATTTCCCTTTATTATGTTTGCTTGTTATATTTTACGCTTGATTCACTCGTCTACTAAATCCTCCTAATCGATATATGTTTATGGATTCTGTCCAAATAGTGCTGCTCAACTCATCTGGTGAAATGACATTTATATCACAACACATACTGCAGAGCTATGAATAATTTCGGGCTTGACTGTGTTTATAATCATAATATCAGAGTTTCTCTATGGCGAACTGTACAGTTATTGAACCATACTATAGTAAAGCACTTTAATTGATCTGCTGTGGTGATTTTACAGTTGCTATGGTAACACAACTACAGTAATTGATCTGTTGTGGTGATTCTACAGTTGCTATGGTAACAACAACTATTGTAACTGATCTGTTGTGATTCTACAGTTGCTATGGTAACACAACAACTACAGTAACTGATCTGTTGTGGTGATTCTACAGTTGCTATGGTAACACAACAACTACAGTAACTGATCTGTTGTGGTGATTCTACAGTTGCTATGGTAACACAACAACTA
>CAIGQQ010037111.1:0-10847 GCA_903798035.1 Danio albolineatus | reverse complement strand
TATGTATGTATGTATGTATGTATGTATGTATGTATGTATGTATGTATCTATCTATCTATCTATCTATCTATCTATCTATCTATTATTATATTTTCTTAATGTTTATTTTACATTTCTCCATTTTTAAGTCAAACATGCAGGAGTGCACAAATTAATATGCATCTGGATTAACGACATCTGCCAGAAAACCCCAGGAAATCTTCAAAACCGGGACTCCAGAGGCTCAAAATAGAGATGAAACCATTACAGATATATCCTCATCAATTATTGAACACGCCTGAATATGTGGGTGATAATCTGGATATGCAAATGAGCTCAATCACTCGATCATCAGCGTCTGATTCAGAATCGATTCCTTCTTCATTTGTTGAATCATATTGGAAGCAAACGATGCTCAAAGATACACACTAACGATGCTTCCTGAATCTACAGAATCAGCACAAGAAAAATGTATTCTTTAGTGAGTTTTCAGTAGCAGGTAAATGTGATAAAATGCTGAAATATTAAATATACATTATGTCTTTCTATCATGTCTACAGCGTGATCGGTGCAGTTTGATTCGAACATTGTTGACACTTCAAAGGAATCGCTTATGAGTCTGAATCATTCAACAGTTCAGCGAATCATTTCAGCGTTTTGACTCACTAAATGTATCTCTATCATGACTACTTAGATCAGGGTCCGTATTCACATTCTAGAGTTATTATACGTACTATATACTATAACTACTACCAATAAAATACAATATTTTGAATATGCCACTTTTGATTATGTTTTACTTAAGATTGTCGCCAAGGGAAAAACTTCCTGTTGGTTTAACTTCATGTTCAAATAAAATAAAAAATAAAACAAAACAAACAATAAAATAAAAACAAAACAAAAATGAATAATATTGAATAGAATAGAATAAAATACAATACAATGCAAAAAATAAAATAAAAATAAAATAAAACTATGACAACACAAAAAGTAAAAACTAAACAAACAATAAAATATAAATAAAATAAAATGAAAATAAAACACAGAATCAAAAATAAAACAAAACAAAAAATATATATAAACAGGACAAAACAAAAAATAAAAAAATTAAAATAAAATAAAATAAAAACAATTAAAAATTAAATAAAATTAACACAAAACAAATAAAATATAAATGATAAGACAAAACAAAAACAAAACAAAAAATAAAACAACAAAAAATTATAAAATTAAAAATAATAACAAATAATATAAATAAAATAAAATAAATAAAACAAAGTTTAAATAAAATAAAAATAAGCTAATATGAAATATAAACAAGACAAAACAAATAAAATAAAATATAAATGATAATACAAAACAAAAACAAAGATAAAACAAAAATAAATAAAATAAAAAATAAATAAAAACAAAACAAAAAATAATTTAAAAATAAAAAATAAATAAAATAAATAAAACTAAATAAAAACAAAACTTAAATAAAATTAAAATAAACTAATATAAAATCTAAACAAGACAAAACAAAAACAAAACAAAAATAAAAATAAACTAAATAAAACAAAACGAGACAAAACATAACATAACATAACAAAAAAATAAAAGAAAAGTAAAAAGTAAATATAAGAAATGTCCAGAAATCCTGTTGTTTTGCCGCTGGGTCAGTAAAGCACCATATCTTTAGTTGTAAGCAGGGAAAGTTAATGGGCCAACATGAACACAGCATTGACTGAATAACTAGCCTTGACCGGTCAGTTTCCACAGTAACTCAGCGCTGTGTGTAAAACATGCTGATCCCACACTCTCTACTGCTCTGGACCCCTCAGGAGGCGTAACACAGAAAGTTTCTTATCTCAGGTCTTAAAGGAACAAGAGATAAACAGTGGACGTTTGTGAACCCATTCTGTCAAAAAAAGTTATTATTTTATATACAAATATTCCATAAAGAGTTGATCATTCTCCTATTTAAAGATCCTCTGTAGTTATATTGTGTAATGAGGCAGACGGAAAATGAAAAGTTGCTAATCTATACTGTAATATCTGTTAATGAACAGTTCCCAAGGGCAGCACGGTGCTCAGTGCATTTTCACCTCACAGCAAGAAGGTCGCTGGTTCGAGCCTCGAGTTTCATTCACAATAGTCAACAGGGTCGCAAGAAGCGTGCGGAAAAACCAAAATAACTGCCCATGAACTGAGGAAAGTCAAGCGTGCAGCTGCCAAGATGCCACTCGCCACCAGTTCTGCCATATTTCAGAGCTGCAACATCACTGGAGTGCCCAAAAGCACAAGGTGTGCAATACTCAGAGACACGGCCAAGGTAAGAAAGCTGAAAAACCACCACCACTGAACAACACACACAAGCTGAAACGTCAAGACTGGGCCAAGAAATATCTCCAGACTGATTTTTCTCAGGTTTTCTGGACTGATGAGATGAGAGTGAGTCTTGATGGGCCAGATGGATGGGCCCGTGGCTGGATCGGTAAAGGGCAGAGAGCTCCATCCCACTCAGACGCCAGCAAGGTGGAGGTGGAGTACTGGTTTGGGCTGGTATCATCAAAGATGAGCTTGTGGGGCCTTTTGGGGTTGAGGATGGAGTCGAGCTCAACTCCCAGTCCTACTGCCAGTTTCTGGAAGACACCTTCTTCAAGCAGTGCTACAGGAAGAAGTCTGCATCCTTCAAGAAAAACATGATCTTCATGCAGGACAATGCTCCATCATAGCGTCCAAGTACTCCACAGCGCGGCTGGCAAGAAAGGGTCTAAAAGAAGAAGAACTAATGACATGGCCTCCTTGTTCACCTGATCTGAATCCCATAGAGAACCTGTGGTCCATCATCAAATGTGAGATTTACCTGCGGAGGGAAAACAGTACACCTCTCTGAACAGTGTCTGGGAGGCTGTGGTTGCTGCTGCACGCAATGTTGATGGTGAACAGATCAAAACACTGACAGAACCCATGGATGGCAGGCTTTTGAGTGTCCTTGCAGAGAAAGGTGGCTATATTGGTCACTGATGTGTTTTTGTTGTGTTTGTGAATGTCAGAAATGTATATTTGTGAATGTTGAGATGTTATATTGGTTTCACTGGTGAAAATAAATCATTGAAATGGGTTTATATTTGTGTTTTGTTAAGTTGTCTAATAATTCTGCACAGTAATAGTCACCTGCACACACAGATATCCTCCTCAAATAGCTCAAACTAAAAACAAACTAAAAACTACTTCCAGAAATATTCAGCTTTGATATTAATGAGTGTTTTGGGTTCATTGAGAACATGGTTGTTGTTCAATAATAAAATTAATCCTCAAAAATACAACTTGCCTAATAATTCTGCACTCCCTGTATGCAGGGGGGTGAATAATTCAGACTTCAGCTGTATGTGAGTTTTTCTGCTGATCTGAACTCTCAGACTGAGGTGTGACTGAATGCTCTCGTCTGATTGGCTGAGCACAGCTTGAGCTTTGACTTATTACACAAAACAACAACAACAACTGGTTAATTATTGAGTCTTTGGGTTATTTCAGAAAGAGCACTGATAGCTGCTCAGCAAACGCACAAGAGAAAGTTGACCCGTACAGAAGAACAACACTGAAACCACCCATCATTATCTCTGCAACAACATACAGCCTATAATCCATCCATATTATCCTTAAAAACAAGTCACCTTCAGAGTGTGCAGCATGAATGAGTTCACCCCTCACAAACCTGCGATCAATCTGTGAAAAATATGATCTATTTTACAATATTATATCTGTTAGGGGTGTCAAAATTAATTCTTTATTCGATGCACCGCAATGCAGACAGTAGCTATGTTTCCATCCAAAAATGAGTACGAACTTTATGCGCAAAACTGGATTATGGCATGAAAGGCGTGCGAATAAAGCAGCGTTTCCATCCAACGAGTCAAAGCGGACACAATCGTCACTTCCTGATTAACTGGCGCCAAATATCAACAGTAAACGCGTAATCTGCTGCAGTCGAAGAAGCTGCGTCGATCTTCTCTTCATTTAATAAATGACCTGCTCCTCAGGAGGCAATCCTGACCCACAGTGAGCGCGCGGTGGCGTTTGAAGGTGTCAGACGCGGAGCACAGACGCTATTGATTCTGGAGGTCATTAATAATTTAATAACACTAATACTGAAACGGTGAGATGCTTTAGAATGACCAAAACAACATTTCAGATGTTTTACGATGTGCTCAGCTCCTGGTTTGACCATTCACACACATTATCATCATCACATGATCTCTTATAACTAAATCACATACTGGAATTAATGCGATAAAAGTGTTTCCATCGCAGTTTATTACCATCTTTTCTTATCCAATAAAAAAAACTTTATCCTACTCAGTTATGCACAAAATGTATGCGCATCCTGGCGTTTCCATCAGCCATTTTTTTATGCGTATATCTAAAATGCGAATAAAAATAGCCGTATGGAAACGTTCCTATAGACAATTCAGTATGGGATCATCACCGGATATTACATACTGACATCATTTGTCTCATATGCGCTATGTTGTGGTAGAATACTATTCGAACGGACAAGGACGAGTAAATAAAATGCTCCAACTGTGCACAACTCACTACATGCAAGTTTGCTGGACGATCTTTCACTGACACTGAAATACAGCAGATCCAGGAGACATTGATTTTCTCCCTAGCAGTGAAATAAAGCTCTTTCTGTCAATTTAATAATCGCTTTATTGGCATGACAAATGTATAGCCAAAACATTTAAAAAGTTTCCATTAAAAAAGAACATGCATAAAAAAACACACAGTAAAAAAATAAAAAATAAAAAATTAATCGCAAAAGAATCTCGATTTAAGGACATGCAATTTCTAAAAGCGCGTAAGGCTGCAATTTTATCTATTAATTTATTTAGACTTTTGTTGACGTTCTTGTGCGCATGATTTTAATATGTTAACTAATCAGAGCGGACGCAGCACACCGGCCAATCACAGCTAAGCTGAGCGGGAGAAAGATGTTAACCAATCAGAGCTCACTGAAGTTGAGCGGGAGAAGCGAATAGGTGGTTTTGATTGACGTTAGTGTTTATTTATTGTTCCGACTGGAATTGAGGTCAGTTCATCTTTATTTCTTCATGTTGTCTGTTTTTAACACAGTTTATTACAGTTTTGTTGATCCAGCAGTGAGTGCTGCTGTGTACAGTATGTGTTTAACTAGAGCTGAGGTTACTTCATCTTCAGTTAGTTTATGTCGTCTGTTTTAAAGACCGTTTTACTACAGTTTTATTTATTACACTTAATACTGTGTTATTTTGTTGTGAAATGTTTTGTTCTGCACTTCTTGAGCACTGAATATATGTAGAATGTGTGTGTGTAGCGCTTGATAAAGCAAAAACAGCTGCCGAAATCGCAATATTCGCAAAAAAATAAAAAAAATAAAAAACAAATTGCAATATGATTATTTTGTCCATATTACAAACATTTACACAATTATTTACATAGACCCAAAAATGGGCTAAAAATCTGCGGATTTCTGTATGCGCAGGTTCTGTGTGGGTCTACTCATCGGTGAACAGCACTTAAAAGCCAGCCCTAGAGCCAACCGCAGCCCTTTCTGTTGAGCATGTGAAGACAATGACCTATCATAGGGGTGTAAAAACACACTCGACAACATAAAGCAAGCAGGAGAATATTTACATTAGTGTATTTGCTATAAATGCTCGTGTTGTCTTCTGTGATTGCATTTGAGTTTTGTTTGAAACATACAACATGAGTGTTTTCTTTCAGCAGGTCAAATTAAAGCTACAGTTCATATATCTGCCTGTAGTATTAAAGCACAAAATTGTATAAAAAATAATATACTGAATAAATATAAGTATATTTCAAAATTTTAATTAAAAAATTCTTGTGTTGTAAAGAAAAAAAAATGTAATTGCGTATGGAAAGCATCGTCAATGCACCGCGATGCACCAAGACAGTTTTCAGAATTACAATAACCTTTGCATACTCTATGGTAGAGACAAAGTTCTTTTTCCTAGTGTTTGCTGCTCTCTGCTGGTTTCAAGCAGAACTGTCTGGAGTTGTCTTATTCTCTTATGGGATTATCTACACATTTTCAAAAAAGCATTTTAGAACATAAAATAAAAAAGCCCCAATGTTGAAGAGGTTTATCATAAAACAGAAAACATAACAAATATTATTTATTACTTTCAGCAGTTTCTTTTGTAAATTCAAATGGTTTTCTGTCCAATAACACTGGAAATTGTCATTTATACCACTGCATTTGGATATGGAAGACTTTCAAAGTTTGGTAGGCGGAAATTACATAAAAAAGGTATAGCACCTCTCATCAGTTGGAATACAATAACTTTTGCATAGATTATGATAGAGGCATTTTTTCGTTTTTCTTATGATTACTGACATGTGCAGGAACCACCAAAAATTAATCACAGAAACCTAAACCACACAGAACCTAAAAGGTACTCTTTTAAATTTGGGTTTATAAAGAAAAAATACAGAATGCGCCTCTTTTTTTAAGTGTTTATGATAACACAGACAACATATACAATTATTTTAATCACTTTCAACAGTGTTTTATGTAAAGCATTTTCTTTAAAATGATACCACATTTTTGCATTTACTCCTCTGCATATAATTTCGGAAGCTTTTAAAATTAGGTAGGCAAAATCCAGGCAGAAAATAGCACCAGAGTCAAAGAGGTTAAGCACTGCTAATATTTGTGCATATACATTAGATTAGCCAGCACATCATTTAAATATTTGCAAACAATATGGATTATTACATTGCCGTATCGATGCTCAACCGATCGCTCAGCCCTAAGAGACATTTCACAGCTTGTATGAAGGGCCAGAACAGCTCTCCTTTAGACTGGATGAATGCTGACCAGCAGCCGAGCAGCTTTAACATGCTCATCCTGGACTAATCCATCAGTTATTACAGTCCGGTTATTCAGCACAAAACACACGTCTGTTTTCACTCAGGAGCATGTTAATCTCATTCCCACAAGAGGAGAACCATGAGAACGAGACGCACGAGGGGATTATTAGCATTATATTCAGCATAATGAAAAACACACCATCAAGAGTTAAATCGCTAAACTAGACCCGTTTGGTTATTTCAGATAAAATAAATGTTTAAACGAAGAAATCATAAATCCAAGGCACTCGAAAAGTGAACAAAATAAAACAAACAGGGTTCAACACTAAGGATTTTTTCTACTGGCCCGATCTGGCCAGTGGTTGAGAATTTTACTTGCCCTGCCAAAAATTTCACTGACCCCACCAAAAAAAAAAAAAAAAAGTTAACAGCTACTTCTTAGCCACATATTTTAAACAATATGTAAAAAAAAAACGTCTGTGAATCTAGAATTTAAATACTTTAAAACTATTAATACAAACTATTAATACAAAGTTTTATGCAAACAAAAAGAGCAGTATGGATAATGTGCAGGTATTTTATTGCAGTTCAACGAACTGTGCATTCATTCATTCATTCATTTTCTTTTCGGCTTAGTCCCTTTATTCATCTGTAGTCGCCACAGCGGAATGAAACACCAACTTATCCAGCATATACACAGCTGATGCCCTTCCAACTGCAACCCATCAATGGGAAACATCAATAACCCCACGCCAAAATGGGGAGAACATGCAAACTCCACACAGAAACACCAACTGACCCAGCCAAGGCTCGAACCAGCAACTTTCTTGCTGTGAGGCGATTGTGCTACCCACTTCGCCTCCATGACACCCTCAAACTGTGCAAAACAAAAAAGTTTTCATTGTGTTGAACCCACGTACATGTCTGCTTCCAAGACGTTAGTAACTGATGTTTTCTTTAATCCTCATAATCTGATGTTGCCGCTATGCTGTCGTCTCTTTGCTGTACTGGTTGTTACCAGGTTACAGAAAAAAACAGCACGCTCACAACATCCGATACTTTCAGAAACAGACAAACACTGATTGGGTTTCAAAAGCACGTCAATAATCAAGCGCACGTTATTATTATCAGCTTAAGAAGTTTGTTATTTCAAATATACCATTAAAATATAAATATTCAAATTTCACGCGAGCGCAAGTGACGGAGCGAAACCGCTCGTGCTTCAGGCAGGCTCGTAAAAGACTATGGGGCACCGGGGAGAATCTGCTCTTCTTCTTGGCTTTGTGGCTGTTCATCAAGATGACGACAAGGTTTGTTTGAGCTCGGGTCGACCATGGCTCATTATTATATGTATATATTATTACGCTGTATTGTCTCTTGGCTGTATATTTAAACATGGCGGGTCCTTTGTTTTCATTCTGGCTTGTTGCGCGAGCGAATGATGTATCTCTGTAAACCTCTCTAAAACTCAGTGTTCAGTTGCGGGTGTAGCTCCACCTTCTGGTACCTTTCAAAAGGGTACCCAAAAAGTGGTACGGTATGATTCGGTACGCTTTTAGACAGTGGAAACGGCCATAAAAGTGTACCGAACCGTACCGTACCACTTAGTGGAAACAGGCCATTATTCACACAGTCTGCGCATGCATCATCTGCATAACGGTCCTCAGAGCGGTCTTTAACGTGGCAGAGCAAAGTTGCCGTCTTTCAGTTTGCATTATAAAACGGTAAGTTTACTGTTAGGAAACCCACATCAGGCAAGTTTGATCTACGGGAGTCTTTTTAATGCGTCATAGATGCTCATCTCTCATCACAAAGAGGCAAACAAAACTGACATTTCGCCTACAATCCTTACACAACCTACGGTTTTATCTGCCTCTTTCGGTGGGACCCAATTTGAACGTGAGATTTTGTAAACCGGATCTTAATCTAGAGGGAACGGTCGAGTTGTGTAGAAAATTACTCTAAGCAGGTAACGGGTGAACAAAGACTGAATATACAGCGGGAGCGGTCGGGTGTGGAATAAAACCTGGCAGGAGCGGGACTAAAACAGATCAGTCCCCCGCAGACCTCTAATCTCAAGCACTGCAGTTTCAGATGGTTATCAGGATTATATTCAGCACAAAAACAACTAAAACCATACAGAAATGGCCAAGATCTGCAGTTTCAGATAGATATTATTAGTATTATATTCAGTGTAAGGAAAATAAATACACATGCATCAAACATATTTCAAAACGTAATATTTCCTCTCATTAATACTAACTTAATTTCAGAATGTTATAACAATTAAGTTCTGTAGTCGTTGTTTCTGTTTTTTTTCCTTTGCAATTTCTTATGAATTATTAGTCTTTTTATTGTTTTATTTTTCTTGTTCTCATACTACTGTTTCTGTAAAGCATCCATCAACATAGGAAAGGTGGTATATAAAATAAAGGTATTATTATTATTATTATTATTATCAAGAGTGAAAACACCTGCAGCCAGAGTTACTACAGTTAAATGATGCCAAAAAACTAACACAGCTTAGTTACTTTTAAATAAAACAAATGTTTATTAGAGGAGCTCTGCAACTGCAGATGCCAAAGAAATGACTTTAGTTAATGTACAAAAACAACTAAAATCAAAGACTGAACCGCAACAACAACAACAACACAGATAGCCAAAGATGCATTGCACGAGTCAAAATTATAGACTTTTTGATGGCAAAAAATCATTATGATTATGTATCAGAGGCGATTTCAAAATAATTATCATAACACTCCACAAATCAATCACTTTCCTGTTTTTAACAAATGCAACACAAATAAACACAGTGATTTCAATTTTTAAAAATGTGAAAAATAATTTGATTTGTGAATAAAATGTTTCTAAAACAAAATAATGTTGCTAATGTAGTTCTCTGACTGTTGGTTTTAGTACAGTAACGCATGATTATATATTGCTGTAACTGAAAATGACTGGAAGAAAGTAATATGACAAACAATATTAAAATATAACCTACTGAAATAGTGTTTCGTTTTTTTTTATACTGAAATAACAAGCAGTCATGAAGATCACACTGAAACAGCGCGCGTGGTTGCATCATCTCACACACACACACACTCACACACACACTCAGCTGGAAAGTTGCATATTGTGAAGCTTTAAAACACCATCAAACAACAACAACGACAACACAAAACCACTTAAATAACACTCTGTAAAATATTAACATATAAATCACACACACACACTCTCTCTCTCACACTCACACACACACACACACACACACACACACACACACACACACACACAAACATTTAACATGAGAAAACAGAAATTGCTGCCACGTTTGAACACGCGCTTCTCATCAAGACACACACACACACACACACACACACACACACACACACACACACGCACGCACACACACACGCACACACACACGCACACACACACACACGCACACACACACGCACACACACACACACACACGTAGCATCTTCATATAGCGCGTACACACAATTCACACACAGCGATAATAAACACATAAACAACGCGCCCAGACCAGCAGCTCCTCATTCGCGTTAATGCCCGCTTATAACGCACGTATGTATGTTCGACTCACCCTGGTTATCTGTCGTAACGTCAGTGTCAGCATGACTGAATTAAAGCTCCTCAACTTCTGCAGCTTCTGCCTTCACACGCTGTCTCTCCGTCGCCTAAATGACAGCAGCGGGTTGCCGACGCGCGAGGCATCATGGGGAATGTAGTCCAGTTCAATGTGCTGGACTACAAACTGACGTCACGAATGACACAAACGAGGCGCTCTTACTTTTCTCTCTATTTTCTTGATTTTACTTGGAGGAATAAGCCACACAAATTAAAGAAATATGTGTTATCTAATAAAATGAGTGAGAGGGGTCTTGAAATTCTAAATTTTAATGACACCAATAATACTTTTAAAAATAATTGGCTAAAGTTATTTTGAGATATTAAGTCGTTATTTTGAGATATTGAGTCGTTAT
>CAIGQQ010037104.1:0-16143 GCA_903798035.1 Danio albolineatus | reverse complement strand
AACATGTTTTTTTGTTTTGATATTATCGTTAAATCAATGAGCAAACTCAGAGCACTTCGCCGGCGGTGACTCTCCTCCAGGGGATGCTGAGCTCACGCATATCTGTTGTATATATAACAGTTCTATAACTGTTTTATCACACTTTGTAAAGAAACTGGTCTGGTGGATATCGAGTTTTGTGAAAAATACATTTTGTAGTCGCCTAAAATGTTTATTCTTAAATTGTGTTAATGGCAGCAATTCACACATAGATAAGGAACATCTGAACAGTGATTTACAATCATAAAATCCAAATGTCAAAAAATGGCGTTTATCGCGTTTTGCAATCAAACTCTTCAAATATACTCAGACACACACAAACACAAACACCGACACACAGACTTATCAACACACACAAACACACACAAACACTAACATTACATGCAAGCAGACAGGCACGTGCAGGGGGGGGGGCTTTGGGTGCTTGAGCCCCTGCCCCTTTTTCTCCTGGAGAGAAAGTGCCCTTTTTCCTGGGGATAATAATTATTTTTTTAATAATAATAAAAAATGAAATTTGAAGTTTATCTTGGCTTAGTCTACCCGCTCGGAGCGAGCCTCGAACCGACGATTTGAAAAGTGAAACCACTTGTAAGGCGAACGCCATAAGGACGCTATTCACATTGTTGCTCCGCCTATACAAGTAAGGGGTCAGTGGAATAACGTCTCTCAACGCCTGCATCCGGACTACACACAGACTGCATCTGGGCCATAGCTTACAGTCTGGCCCATGCACACACTGCAGACGGACTGTGCGTAAAACAGGTGTTACTAGCTGACCTCCGTAACAGCAGCACGCTATGATCGACAGAACCGCCGATGTAAATTCATCCATCATTCATTTATAGTGTATGGAGGTGAGTACAGTGAACAAAAGACTACCTGAGGCTCAAATTCAACGTCGGCTATTTATCCAAAAACTCAAAAGAAAATAGGCTATTTTGTCTAACATCCTCCATGTAATAAGTTAGCTAAAGTTTAGCCCGGGCAATATCACAGGCATACAGGCTATTAGCTGAGGCTAATGTTATGGAGAAAGGACAACTGGATAGTAAAAATATTCCCCTCTCGTTTTTGCAGTAATTTATTCAGAATATATGTTAATTGAAGTTATAAAAACAAGTCCATATAGGCTAGCTATGGAAGTCAGGGGTTATCAGTGTGTCCTACATTATTCACAATTTTTTTTTGTTCAACAGAAAGAAAAAAAAAAACTCAAACAAAAATAATATATTGAAGAGGGATAGTTCACGCAAAAATGAACATTTACTCACCCTCAAGTGGTTCAAAATCTTTGTTTCTTTGTTGAACACTAAAGAATTACAGATTAAAGCAGATATTTTAAAGAAAGCTGTACACCTGAAATCATTGACTTCCAGAGCTGGAAAAACAAATGCCATGACAGTCAATGGTTACAGGTTTCCTGCTTTCTTTAAAATATTATTTTGTTCAACAGAAGAAAAAAGTTAAATAGGTTTGGAACAAGTACAAGGGGAGTAAATGATGACAGTGTTCAGTTTTGAATGAAGGGTAAGTATATGGTGAATTTAGGGTGAAATATCTTTTAATATATTTAATTTATTGAAGTACAATTATTATTTTTATTGAATAAAAAGTGCCGTTTTTTCCATTTGAGTCCCTTCCCCTTAAAAGTTCTCTGCGCGTCCCTGCAAGCAGACACACACACAAACACACACACATACACTCGCACTCACATACAAACACATTCACCGACACACATACACACACTCAAGACACAAATATACTCAGGCTCATCAACACACACGCACACACACACACACACACACTCACAGACACACACAAACATACACAAACACTGACATTACAAGCAAGCAGACACAAACGCACATGCACATACACTCTCTCTCATACACACACACTCACCAACACACACACAGACACACTCACATACAAACACATTCACCAACACACATACACACTCAAGACACAAACACACTCAAGACACACATAGACTCGACACGCAAAAACACTCACACACACACACAAACTTCAGGCCGGAAGACATGGAATCTGTCTCGAATCTATAATTCCTGCAAGAGCTCCATTATAATCAGGAGCCACAGCGAAGCCCGAGGAGCACACACACACACACACACACACACACACACACACACACACACACGAGGAAGAGGAACAGGAACAGGAAGAGGAGAGACTGGAACGGAGGAAGCTGCAGATACACACCATCAACATCACACTGCAACTTATGTTTACTTTATCAAAACACACACACACACACACAGTATTTCTCATGCTAGACGTGCTTCAGCGATCCTGCCATCTGATTGGAGGATAATGTGTGCACACCCCTGTGGAGAGCCTGAGTTATGAATATTCTCAATCTTCTGGGAAGCAGCAGACGTCAACGCTCTCAGTGCAGACGAACGTTTACAATCATCATCAAGTCCGATCTCTCAGCAGCGCTGCGTTTACTTCATCACACATACTGTAAACTGTCAAATAATAATATATTTGTTAGTATTTTATAATAGTGTGACCACAGCCGTATCCCCCTGCAGCCTGAGAGCGCTCCCTCACTGAAGCTGAGCAGGGCTGAGGCTGATGGGAGACCACATGGGGAGACTAGGCTGCTGTTGGCAGTGGTGTTAGTGAGGCCAGCAGGGGGCGCTCAACCTGTGTGAGTCCTAACGCCCCAGTGTAGTGAAGGGGACTCTATACTGTCAGTGAGCGCCGTCTTTCAGATGAGATGTTAAACTGAGCTCCTGACTCTCTGTGGTCATTAGTTACCCCATGGCACTTCTGGTAAAGAGTAACAGCGGTGTCCTGGCCACATTCCCTCCATCAGCCCTTACCCATCATCCACACTCACTAAATTGGCTCTATCACTGTCTCTCCACTATAGCTGGTGTGTGGTGAAGCACTGGTGCTGCTGTCCTGTGGCTGCCGGAGCATCATCCAAGCGGAGCTGCACACTGGTGGTGGTGTGGAGAGACCCCCCCCTCATGGTTGTGAGATGCATTGGGTGAATGAACACAGACGATTAATGCACTATATAAATACACATCACATATTTAAAGAGCCCATATTGTACATTAAATAATGTCATATTTTGGTTTTGGGGGTCTTCATCAACAGGCTGATATGCATGCAAGGTCAAAAAACACATTCATTGTCTTATAATCTGCATTTATTTTTACCTCATTATTCCAGCGACTCCCATATGAATCGTTCAGCGATTCATTTGTTCCCAAACAACTCCTTAGCGCGATGCTAAACTGCGCTGATTGGACCGATGAGTCGATGACCCAGTCTGTTGCGATTGGTCGACAGCGCTCAGCGCGAGAGAATGCCCATCACGGCACAGTGAATACGTGAGCATACCTGCCAACACTCCCGTTTTTCCCAGGAGTAGCCCGTATTTCAGACCCATCTAACGACACCCTCCCGATTTGTTATTTCTCCCGGAAAACCACCCCCGGTCCTCAGCGTTTTGGTACGGTCTGTGAAACCCCCGGGTCGCCAACATTGGTCCGATCGCAGCGCCCGAAACACGCTTCACAGAAGTTAAGACAGCTCACTCCCGAACTCAATCTCCCAGCATATTACTCTATTGTTAACCATAACTAAAAACAGCGACAGACATTCAGTATTAATGCACACAGCAGCAAAAGCTGACCCATTATGACGCATGACCGCCGCGCGTGAGTAGGAACAGCCCATGGTGGCCATAGCAACGACAAACAACAGAGGAGCACGAGCTCACAAACGCATTTTAATCCATAAACAAAGCAATACACGTCGCGTTTTTAAAACACAATTAAATACACAATTTGCAAGCTAGAGAAAACAGCGAGGCAACAGTTTTAATCACACTTACGTTGAAATGGGGAAAGAAGGAGAGGTTCGATAGAGGGTGCACGCCAGATTCACGGTGGCAGGCCAGATCAGCCGTCAGGCCACTGGGAAACGTCCCGGTGCTCCCCATGCTCCTTCCGTTAACGACGGCCGGCGAATCCCCCGTTGTAATAGAGTAGATTTTAGAAGCACTCCTCAGAGGGAACACAGCACAAAGCTGGGCTAATGCCGAGGTTTATTTTTGCAAAAATGCCTCACGCACGGACTCTCACAGCTTTATCTTTAGGAAGGGAAAAGAGCAGAACTTTCCCCTCACACTTCAGAGCACTGCGTCCACGACGTAACATGATTTAACCGGAATGCGATACAGTGCTTGTCATCTTCCACTTTCTCTTCCTGTCTGTGGGCGGGCCGGGAAGTTTCAACTTTCCCGCAGTCTGCGTGCGCAGCTAGTGGGCGGGGCTTATGTTTCGTGTTCACGTAATGCCGAAACGGCTAAAGACTCGTTATAACAACGATTCATTTGAAGAACGATGAGTCGACTCTTTTATAGATGAATCCATAGTTTTAAACACTGTGCACTTTCAGATTTAAGCCTCAGCTGGACATTTCACTTCACTCAGAGCTGTGGTACACACTGCATACAAGCTCATTTTCAAAAACCCATAATATGGGCTCTTTAAATGAGCCATGTTCAATCTGCATATATGCTAAAATATCATATTCTGCTGTCATTCACAGCTACACTTTACTGCAGTGAATTTGTGGAAACTGATGCATTTGATTGAATACGAAGTTTAAATAATAACATTTATTTGCCATATTTAATATTCTGTTACATTATAAACAATTGTCCTGTAACGTTTGATCAAAGTGTCCGTGATAATGAAGGCATTCATACCTCCTTTTTTAAATTAATTTTATTTATAGAATATTAATAACACAACAATATAAAGCAGCAAAATAATAATAATGATAATAATAAATTAATTATAGATTTTAGTGCTTATTTTCCCACGTGTCTGTCAGCGTGCCTCAATCTCCGCCCTCGGCTGCGTCAGACAGACGGACAGACGTGAAGGAAGCAGATCTCACGTAACGTCTGTGAGAAATACTACAGTAAGAACATCACCAATGACTGTTTGATGTGTTTGTTGTGGAGTTGCAACGAGTCACACACAATGTCTGTTACGGCGGGAGTGACGATGACAACGGAGGCGAGGATCCAATTGCAGATATTTAATAAATAGCAGTATAGCAGAACTCACGGGGCAAATCCAAAATCGTAGTCAAAAACAGGCATGAAATCACAAGGCAGGCTGCAGACAAGGATAATCAAAGTACAAGACGGAGGTCAAGAAACACGAAAAAAAAAGACTGGAACAAAAACACCGTTGCGAGTCACTAACAGTAGACAATACTGCAGCGGTGTCTGAGAGTGTGTGTGCTGCTTTTCTAGTGAGTGTAATCAGTCATGACGGTCCTCTGGTGGTGTGTATGCAATCAGTCGTGATATGGAGCAGGAGTGTGTGTGTGTGCTGCATGACAGGAATTGTAGTCCAAACATGGCCGATCTGTAGTTCCCGGTAGCATGAGCGAAGGAAGAGGGTAGGAAGAGAGATCGCTGAGTGATCGTGACAATGTCGTTACAAAGTTCACGCACACACACGCACAGCACGGACACACACACACACACACATACAGACTGCACACGTGTTGAGCTTTGCACTGTTTCGGCACGGCAAATGTGAAAGGACACAGGTTAATCCCCGCTGCTGTATGGATATCTGTGATGTTACTGTACACAATAAGCCTGATGTAACATCCACAAACCGGGACTGAAGCGTCTTCTTCTATAATGGTTCTGACACGCGGCTGTGCTGATGAAGCTGAAGTAAATGGCTGTAGTTCATGAACATGCTCTGTTTTAAACACGTGTTAAACTGCTGTAGCTCACTCTTGATCACATCTGATGGTGACTGATGATCACAGAGCGCTGAACAGATCTTTTATTCCCGGTTGATCTGTGCTCGTCCTGTCTTGTTGATATGATTATACACGTTACTATGGAGACATGTTAATACGCAGCTGTCAATCAATTTGGTGGGCGGGGGGACCGCACCCCTACGTCAAGCTGCGGTCGGCCTCAAAACCGCTCCGATTGTCCACCGTTTTTACAGTGTTAAATTGATGTAAAAGGACTGTCTGTGTTTATATCAGCCTAATATGACGGTCTATACACTATACCTACACATATGACTGAACAAACAGCTGGAAAAGCAGATTTTTTTAAAATAGATGCCCGTTAATATTCTGTTACATTATAAATAATTGTACTATAATGTTTGATCAATTTTAAGTGTCCGTGATAATGAAGGCATCAATATCTTCTTCTTTTTAATTCATTTTATTTATAGAATAATAACAACAGCAATATAAAGCAGCAAAATATAAATAATGATAATAATAAATTAATTATAGATTTTAGTGCTTATTTTAATTTACTCCTTCATTTTCTTCAGCTTAGTGCTTTATTTATCAGGGGTCGCCACAGCGGAATGAATCGGCAACTATTCCAGCACGTTTTATGCAGCGGATGCCCTTCCAGCTGCAACCCAGTACTGGGAAAATTATTTATTATATATTTCTATAATTCTTTTTGTTATTTGTGATGCCAAAGTGTTAGTGTGCCCTTGTTAGTGTGTACTAGAGTTTATTGCAAGAAATTCATGTTCACATTTAAGCCAAACAGTGCCCTTCAGTTTTATGAAACAACAACAACAACGATAATAATAATAATAATAATAATAATAAGTTTTCCAGTGTGTCTGCATGCGATGCAGCTTCCAGAATGTGCCCTTGTTAGTGTGCACCTGAGTTTAGTGAAACAAATACATATTCACATTTAAGTCAAACAGGGCCTTTCAGTTTTATTAAATAATAAAAACAACATTATCCCATCTGTCTTCTTGTGCTGAAGCTTCCAGAATGTGCCCTTGTTAGTGTGCACTTGAGTTTAGTGTGTGGTAAAAGAGACTAAATAAAGTTTCCCCTGCTCATCAATGCTGTGCTATATAAATGTATTGTATTAGTTATTATATTCATATATTCCTTTTTCTTCTGCTTAGTCTCTTTATTCATCAGGGGTTGCCCCAGTGGAATGAACCGCCAATTATTCTAAACATTTATTATATTATTTAATACATATTTTATTGTTTTGTTATTTGTGATGCCAAAGTGTTAATGTGCCCTTGTTAGTGTGCACCTGAGTTTAGTGCAACAAATACATGCTCACATTTAAGTCAAATAGGGCCTTTCAGTTTTATTACACAATAATAATAACAACATTTCCAGTGCGTCGGCTTGCGCTGCAGCTTCCAGAATGCGCCCTTGTTAGTGTGCACTTGAGTTTTAATGCGCAGTGATTAATACTGACTCACCTGCACCAGATATACGACTGTAGATTTTGTGCTTGTAATGAAATATTAGGCAGTAATCCGAGCGATGTAACACCGGGTCAGAGCGCCGGCTCAACATCAAGGATTAGTTTTTATCATTTTTTTAATATCTCTCCCATGGCTTGTAATGCATTAATTTAGACACACATTGAATTTATTGGAGAGGGAGGAAGAAAAAAGGCAATAGTCTTTTTTTCTGAAATAATGATCTGTGTAGGCTGTGCCGCTGGACAAAAAAAAAGAAGTATAATAATAATGACAAATAGAAGGATGAAAATCGGCCCCAAATCCTGCCGACGTACACGAGTATGAGCGCTTTTATTAAAAATTTTAATATCAAAGCCCTTGTACCAAGCGAATCAAATTATAATTTGAATGAGGGATGAATAAAAGCGAACACAAGAAAAGAAGTGTTGACATTGTGTGCTTTGAGAGGGAATTGGCGGCCTGAATCCTCCCGGTTTTGTTCGGTGAAGGTTTTCGTGAGGGAAAATTAAAGGTTATTCGGGTCAAAGAGGAAGGAAAAACATCCACGGTCAGAGGATTGTTCATTAAGACATCTTGACTGGTCTGGGATGACAGTGACGGTTTTATTTATGTTGGCACACTAAAAGGTTATTTTATTTTATTTTATATTATTTTATGTTTTATTTTATTTTATTTTTTTGTTTTGTTTTGTTTTTGTTTATTATTTTATTTTATTTTATGTTTTTGTTTTGATTTGTTTTATTAATTTATTTATTATTATTTAATTTTTTTATTTTATGTTTTTTATTTTATTTTATTTTATTATGTTTTTGTTTTGTTTTTTGTTTTGTGTTGTTTTATTTTTTGTTTTATTTCATTTTATTTTATAATTTTTTGTTTTATTTTATTTCATTTTTTTTTTTATTTTATGTTTTTGTTCTGTTTAGGTTTTATTTTATTATTCTTCTTCTTATTATTATTATTTATTTATTTATTTTATTTATGAATTGATGAACTAAATTACCAATAGTGTATATGAGTGTATAAATGAGTGTGTATGGGTGTTTCCAGTACTGGGTTGCAGCTGGAAGTACATCCACTGCGTAAAACATTTGCTGGAATAGTTGGCGGTTCATTCTGCTGTGGCAACACTTTGGCATCACAAATAACAAAACAATAAAATAAAATATATATAAAATAATATAATAAATGTATGTAACATATAACACAGCACTGGTGAGCACGAGAGACTTTTATTTAGTGTCTTACTGGGTACTAAACTCAAGTGCACACTAACAAGGGCACATTCTGGAGGCTGCAGCTCATGCAGACACACTGGAAAACTGTATTATAATTCATATACATATTATTAAATAAAACTGAAAGGCCCACAAACATGCATTTCTTGCACTAAACTCAAGTGCACACTAACAAGGGCACACTAACTAACTAACTTTGGCATCACAAAAACTCAATTAAATATATTCAAAATAATATAATAAATTTATATAACACAGCATTGGTGAGCAGGAGAGACTTTTTTGCCTATTTAATATGCACTAATCTCAAGTGCACACTAACAAGTGCACACTTACAGTTTGGTATCACAAATAACAAAACAAATTCAATGAAATACATAAATAATATAATACATTTATATAACATATAACACAGCACTGGTGAGCAGGAGAGACTTTAAGTCTTTATTTACCACAAACTAAACTCAAGTGCACACTAACAAGGGCACACTAACACTTTGGCATCACAAATAACAAAAACCCAATGAAATAATTAATACATTTCTATAACAGCATTGGTGAACAGGAGAGACTTTGTCTCTTTTTTGGTTCTGCCTCTGCCTTTGGATGTCTCTGGGAGAAAGCAGCTGCATGAGTGCTAAAGCTTTAAATAAATGTGAAGCCATCAACAAAAGCTGACCCCTTCTATGTTTACAAACACAACCACAGCTGTTTAGAGCTCATTTCTGGTTAATGATGTCAGAATTTACTGGTATTTTTGGAGTGGATGTATGAATGGTACGTTACGGTAATTTTCCGGATATTTACCGGTATCGCTGTGTGAAAGTGGCTATTGTCTTTATATCAGCCCAATATGACAGTGGAAACACAATACCTACACACAGCTCTGTCCAAACAGCTTAAAACAAGATGATTTTCACCATAGGTGACCTTTAAGCAATATTCCAGATTTGTGCATAAAATTGGGCGTGTCTAACATACTTAACCACGCCCCTTCAGCTGTCACTATGACAACAAACAGTAATGGTGAGCAGGAGGAGTCTGTAGGCTGTAATAACTCTCCCCAAACCCCTTTCCCCATCTTCCTGAATGAAACGCCTACTTTACTACATCCAATCAGCTCGCAGGAGAAAAACACAAGCCACGCCCACTGTTTTTCTCATTTAATCTTACATTTCTCAAGGAGCTGCATCAAACACACACACACTATGTACATCTCGACATGTGAAATTGTTCCTCCATAAGTTTTCATCGAAGTTGTTCACAATACTCATCCATCCACAGGGTTTGTAATATAGTCAAATGTGTGAACATTTAGCTGCTGTTCGCTTCTGCCTTTGGATGTCTCTGGGAGAAAGCAGCTGCATGAATGCTACAGCTTTAAATAAATGTGAAGCCATCAAAAGCTGAGCCCTTCTATGTTTACAAACACAACCACAGCTGTTTAGAGCTCATTTCTGGTTAATGATGGCAGAATTTACTGGTATTTTTGGAGTGGATGTATGAATGGTACGTTCCAGTAATTTTCCGGATATTTACCGGTATCGCTGTGTGATAGTGGCTATTGTCTTTATATCAGCCCAATATGACAGTGGAAACAGCTACTAACACTATGGCATTACAAATAACAAAATACCTCACTTGCTTTCAGTTACATTCTCAGATTAGGTCAGTCTGAGATGTTGGGCGTGGCTAACATACTTAACCACACCCCTCCAGCTGTCACTATGACAACAAACAGTAATGGTGAGCAGGAGGAGTGTGTAGGCTGTAATAACTCTCCCCAAACCCTTTTCCCCATCTTCCTGAATGAAACACCTACTTTACTACATCCAATCAGCTCGTAGGAGAAAAACACAAGCCACGCCCACTGTTTTCTCATTTACTATTACATTTCTCAAGGAGCTGCATCAAACACACACACACTATGTACATCTCGACATGTGAAACTGTTCCTCCATAAGTTTTCATCCAAGTTGTTCACAATACTCATCCATCCACAGGGTTTGTAATATAGTCAAATGCGTAAATATTTAGCTGCGGTTCGTTTCTGCCTTTGGATGACTCTGGGAGAAAGCAGCTGCATGAATGCTAAAGCTTTAAATAAATGTAAAAGCCATCAAAAGCTGACCCCTATGTTTACAAACACAACCGAAGCCGTTTAGAGGCCATTTCTGGTTAATGATGGCAGAATTTACTGGTATTTTTGGAGTGGATGTATGAATGTTACGTTACGGTAATTTTCCGGATATTTACCGGTATCAATGTGTGAAAGTGGCTATTGTCTTTATATCAGCCCAATATGACAGTGGAAACACAATACCTACACACAGCTCTGTCCAAACAGCTTAGAACAAGATGATTTTCACCACACAGTAAGTGCCCTTTAAGCAATATTCCAGTTTTGTGCATAAAATTGGGCGTGGCTAACACTTAACCACGCCCCTCCAGCTGTCACTATGACAACAAACAGTAATGGTGAGCAGGAGGAATCTGTAGGCTGTAATAACTCTCCTCAAACCCTTTTCCCCATCTTCCTGAATGAAACGCCTACTTTACTATCCAATCAGCTCACAGGAGAAAAACACAAGCCACGCCCACTGTTTTCTCATTTAATATTAAATTTCTCAAGAAGCTGCATTACAACATACACACATACACGCACACGCACACAAACACACAAAACAGTCCCAGCTTCCAGTTGATGCAGACTTTACGTATTTAGGTACTTTTTAGGTACTCATATGTACCTATAAGCAACAAAAATGTACCTTTTGAAAGGGTAACAGGCTTTCTACCTCTTTTTCTGAGAGATTTCTGACACACCGAACAGCATCTCTGACTGGTTTCATACACACCAGCAGACAGAGACGCGTCCTCTGGTTTTTTCTGTCTGTTTTGCATGTGATAATGAAGCCACTGGGAGACAGAAAGAGGAACAGGGTGAGCCCGCGATTGGCCACCGAACAACTGGAGAAAAACGTGTGACGAGTGTGAAAATGAAGCAGGACGTGCAGATGATGATGATGATGATGAAGATGATGATCTGGTCAGTCCAAATTAAGATTGCATCGCTGCCCTAGTTAGCAAATCATCAGAGATGCAGCGATTGGCATCGATGCATCACACACACACACACAGAAGGAAAATAGTTCACATCAGCAGGGACACACATGTGCACACACACACACATGCCCTTGTCCAAAAGTCTGACAGCGTGTGTTAAACCTGCGCTAAAGAGCAACTCATCAGCAGAATACGTGTGTTTGTGTGTGTGTGTGTGTGTGTGTGTGTGTGTGTAGGCCTGGGCCGAGATTCTGACGGTATGATCACCTTAGATAAAAACATCACCATTTCACAGTATTGTGATTACTGCTCTAAAATAAGTTCATTTTAAATGTCTGGGTTAATACTAACAGCTTTTGTTGGATATACAGTAACACCACTGCACTGCTCAGCTCTACAGCAGGATTGGATGTTCATTTATACAGTAAGTGATTCACAGATGTTTCCTGAATCGCTTTAAAAGCTATAGGTTTACAATTTTTAAGCGATAAGTTGACGTTACTTAAAACATTAAGTAAACCTGTAGTTTTTTTAAATGATAAGTTGATGTTACTTAAAATGAGTAAACCTGTAGCTTTTACATCGATTAGTTGACTTTACTTAAAAAACTACAGGTTTACAAAATTTTAAGCGATTAGTTGATGCTACTTAAAATAAGTAAGTAAACCTGTAGCTTTTAAAAACAATTAGTTGACACTACTTAAAATAAGTGAGTAAACCTGTAGTTTAAAATAAGTTGACGTTACTTAAAAATAAGTAAGTAAACCTGTAGCTTTTACATCAATTAGTTGACTTTACTTTTAAAAATAGAGTAAACCTGTAGTTTTTAAAATAATAAGTTGACGTTACTTAAAATAACTGAGTAAACCTGTAGCTTTTAAATCGATCAGTTGACTTTACTTTAAAAATTTTAGTAAACCTGTGGTGTCTTAAACAATAAGTTGACATTACTTAAAATGAGTAAACATGTAGCTTTTAAATTAATTATAGTTGACTAAAATCTTTTTTAGTAAACCTGTAGTTTTTAAAATGATAAGTTGACATTACTTAAAATAAGTGAGTAAACCTGTAGCTTTTAAATCAATCAGTTGACTTTAAAAAATTGAGTAAACCTGTAGTTTTTAAAATGTTAAGTTGACATTACTTAAAAATAAGTAAACCTGTCGCTTTTAAATCGATTAGTTGAAAAAAAAAGAAAAAAAGAAAAAAAAAGAGTGAACCTGTAGTTTTCAGCGATTAGTTGACGCTACTAAAAATAAGCGAGTAAACCTGTAGCTTTTACATCGATTAGTTGACTTTACTTAAAATGAGTCAATAAACATGTAGCTTTGAAAATGATAAGTTAATGTTACTTAAAAAGTGAGTAAACCCCACTGTAAATAAAAAAAGAGTTGACAACTTAAAATTAAGGCAACAAACTTCAGGACATTTGCATTCACTCATCTTTTAACCCATTTACTACACATTACTCGATTTAAGTTGAGTTGCCTTAAAATTTTAAGTTGAGTCAACTTTTTTTTACAGTGCTGTTACTTTTAAAATGGTTAGTTGACTTTACTTAAAAATAATATGTAAACCTGTAGCTTTTAAAACAATTGGCTGACTTTACTTAAAATAAGTCAGTAAATCTGTTGTTTTTTAAAGGATTAGTTAACTCAACTTAAAATAAGTGATTAAACCTGTAGCTGTTAAATCGATTAGTCTACTTTAAAAAAGTGAGTAAACCCCATTTCCTTCAAATGTATTTTTAAATGAACTGTAAAATCAACTAAAAAGTCCCAAGTTCCAATGGATTTACCTCCTTTCTTAACAAAATTCAATAATCTCTTTTTACAGCGATACTATATATGGTCCAGCAGCAGCGGCGGCAGCAGATTTGACAGTGTTTTCAGTGTGACTGTAGCACAGCTGTTTCACACACAGCGTTGATGTTCCAGTAACAAGATGCTTTTTCCAACAAGTAGTGCTGTGAAAAAACACAACATGACATGTTTTTGTCTCACTGTATTCCACACATACAGACGAGCAGCTCCAGACGAACCAAAACCTCCTCCAGATGACAGGATACATCTCACACTGAGACGAGAAACCAAAATCTCAGGCCCTGGGATTCTGATTATTTCATTAAAAAGACAAAAAGTTGACCAAATATACAAACACACACACACACAAGCTCGTTCAACTGCTCATTAATGCAAATATATCGTCAACCACTCACAGTCGTTTAGAGGTGTAGATATGACGAAGGTGATCAAACTGAGCAGTATAATGAGGACAAAAAGGAGATTTAAGGATAGTCATTCATTCATTCTCCTTTGGCTTAGTCCCTTATTTATTAGGGCTCACCACAGTGGAATGAACCGCCAACTATTTTGGCATTTGTTTTACGTAGCAGATGCTATTCCAGCTGCTACCCAGTACTGGAAAACACCCATAAACACTCATTTACACATACACTACGGCCAATTTAGATCATCAAGTCCCCTATAGCGCATGTGTTTGGACTGTGGGGGAAACCGGAGCACCCGGAGGAAACCCACAAACTTCTTGCTGTGAAGCCACAGTGTGACACCACTGAGCCACCGTGCCACCCAGGTAGGTCTGTCATATTTTTTATTGCATGAATTAATATCAATGGAAATATTGCAATAAGTGATATTAATGTCTTTTAGTAACATTTGTGGGGAGCAAAATAATGCACAAATGTGGACAGCGCCCTCTAGTGGATTTGTCATCTGAAACGTGCAAAAAGTCAGCAAAATCCTTTATTTCAGATTTTAAAGTTAAACAGCGCACCCTAGTGGATTTGTCATCTGAAACACCCAAAACGTACCCCAATTCATGCATTTCAGATTCACAAAATCATAGGCAGCGCCCTCTAGCTGTTGTCATCTGATTTGTACACTAAGTCATCTGAAAAAAATGTACACTAAGTATTTTAAATTCACAAAAATATTGACTGCACCCTCTTGTGAATTTATCATCTGATTAAAAATACAAAACGAACCCTAAGCAGCACATTTCAGATAAAAGAAAATGTAGACAGCGCCCTCTAGTGGATTGGTCATCTGAAACATACAATAAAACTTACCATAAGTAACGTATTTTAAATTTTAAAATGTAAACAGCGCCCTCTTGTGGATTTGTCATCAGAAATGTGCAAAACGTAAGCTAATTCAAGTATTTTGGATTTACAAATATGTAGACAGCGCCCTCTAGTAGATTTGTCATCTGAAACATGCAAAACGTAAGAAACACAAAAATGTAAACAGCGCCCTCTAGTGGATTTGTTATCTGAAACATACAATAAAACGTAAAAATAAAAAAATACTGGTAAAAAAATGAATTAAATGTCAACATTTTAATTAAAATGTGCTTTTAAAGTTAATTAAAAAATGGCAATGTACTTAAAAAGTATAAAGAAAACTAAAAAGTATTACCATATAGTAGCCTATATGTTGCATGTATATATGACTTATTTGTATGTCTTTAAATCTAAACATTAACTTGTATTTTAAATATATGAATTGGATTTACATGTTTAAATGAGAAATTAGATCTGCTTACTGCGTGTTAGAATAGGCTTTGTGTGTCAGAAAAGCAAGTTATTAAACTTTACCTGTCAACATTGGGATATGCCCCCAACAACCGTTACAAATATGGAGAGGAAATGATAGAATACATAACAAACATTAGAAAATTTAAAATAAATAAAAGGTTTAGCCTATTAAAATCAATTTACTGATCACATTGGTGTAATTAAACACGTCAAAGGGTTAAAAGTGTGTTCATTTTTTTACTTTTATTCATTCAGCGATTCGTCCGAGTACCACTAAAAGGAAGCCTGCGTACCACTAGTGGTACACGTACCACTGTTCGAGAACCACTGTTCTAGTGGATTAGTCACCTGTAACTTACGATAAAACATATACAAGTACAACATTTCAGATTTGCATGAATAAAACCGCCATCTAGTGGAAACTTACAACAAAACACACCCTAAGCGCAACATTTCAGATTTGCATAAATAAAACAGCGCCCTCTAGTGAATTAGTCACTTGAAACTTACGATAAAACACACCCTAAGCACAACATTTCAGATTTGCATAAACAAAACAGTGCCCTCTAGTGGATTAGTCACCTGAAACATACAATAAAACACACCCTAAGTGCAACATTTCAGATTTGCATAAATGAAACAGCGACCTCTAGTGGATTAGTCACCTGAAACACAATAAAACACACCCCAAGCGCAACATTTCAGATTTGCATAAATAAAACAGCGCCTTCTAGTGGATTAGTCACCTGAAACGTGTAACAAAACACAACCTAAGCACAACATTTCAGTTTTGCATAAAAAAACAGCGCCCTCTAGTGGATTAGACACCTGAAATGTGCAACAAAACACACCCTAAGCGCAACATTTCAGTTTTGCATAAAAAAACAGCGCCTTCTAGTGGATTAGTCACCTGAAACGTACAACAAAACACACCCTAAGC
>CAIGQQ010037102.1:0-16260 GCA_903798035.1 Danio albolineatus | reverse complement strand
AACATGTTTTTTTGTTTTGATATTATCGTTAAATCAATGAGCAAACTCAGAGCACTTCGCCGGCGGTGACTCTCCTCCAGGGGATGCTGAGCTCACGCATATCTGTTGTATATATAACAGTTCTATAACTGTTTTATCACACTTTGTAAAGAAACTGGTCTGGTGGATATCGAGTTTTGTGAAAAATACATTTTGTAGTCGCCTAAAATGTTTATTCTTAAATTGTGTTAATGGCAGCAATTCACACATAGATAAGGAACATCTGAACAGTGATTTACAATCATAAAATCCAAATGTCAAAAAATGGCGTTTATCGCGTTTTGCAATCAAACTCTTCAAATATACTCAGACACACACAAACACAAACACCGACACACAGACTTATCAACACACACAAACACACACAAACACTAACATTACATGCAAGCAGACAGGCACGTGCAGGGGGGGGGGCTTTGGGTGCTTGAGCCCCTGCCCCTTTTTCTCCTGGAGAGAAAGTGCCCTTTTTCCTGGGGATAATAATTATTTTTTTAATAATAATAAAAAATGAAATTTGAAGTTTATCTTGGCTTAGTCTACCCGCTCGGAGCGAGCCTCGAACCGACGATTTGAAAAGTGAAACCACTTGTAAGGCGAACGCCATAAGGACGCTATTCACATTGTTGCTCCGCCTATACAAGTAAGGGGTCAGTGGAATAACGTCTCTCAACGCCTGCATCCGGACTACACACAGACTGCATCTGGGCCATAGCTTACAGTCTGGCCCATGCACACACTGCAGACGGACTGTGCGTAAAACAGGTGTTACTAGCTGACCTCCGTAACAGCAGCACGCTATGATCGACAGAACCGCCGATGTAAATTCATCCATCATTCATTTATAGTGTATGGAGGTGAGTACAGTGAACAAAAGACTACCTGAGGCTCAAATTCAACGTCGGCTATTTATCCAAAAACTCAAAAGAAAATAGGCTATTTTGTCTAACATCCTCCATGTAATAAGTTAGCTAAAGTTTAGCCCGGGCAATATCACAGGCATACAGGCTATTAGCTGAGGCTAATGTTATGGAGAAAGGACAACTGGATAGTAAAAATATTCCCCTCTCGTTTTTGCAGTAATTTATTCAGAATATATGTTAATTGAAGTTATAAAAACAAGTCCATATAGGCTAGCTATGGAAGTCAGGGGTTATCAGTGTGTCCTACATTATTCACAATTTTTTTTTGTTCAACAGAAAGAAAAAAAAAAACTCAAACAAAAATAATATATTGAAGAGGGATAGTTCACGCAAAAATGAACATTTACTCACCCTCAAGTGGTTCAAAATCTTTGTTTCTTTGTTGAACACTAAAGAATTACAGATTAAAGCAGATATTTTAAAGAAAGCTGTACACCTGAAATCATTGACTTCCAGAGCTGGAAAAACAAATGCCATGACAGTCAATGGTTACAGGTTTCCTGCTTTCTTTAAAATATTATTTTGTTCAACAGAAGAAAAAAGTTAAATAGGTTTGGAACAAGTACAAGGGGAGTAAATGATGACAGTGTTCAGTTTTGAATGAAGGGTAAGTATATGGTGAATTTAGGGTGAAATATCTTTTAATATATTTAATTTATTGAAGTACAATTATTATTTTTATTGAATAAAAAGTGCCGTTTTTTCCATTTGAGTCCCTTCCCCTTAAAAGTTCTCTGCGCGTCCCTGCAAGCAGACACACACACAAACACACACACATACACTCGCACTCACATACAAACACATTCACCGACACACATACACACACTCAAGACACAAATATACTCAGGCTCATCAACACACACGCACACACACACACACACACACTCACAGACACACACAAACATACACAAACACTGACATTACAAGCAAGCAGACACAAACGCACATGCACATACACTCTCTCTCATACACACACACTCACCAACACACACACAGACACACTCACATACAAACACATTCACCAACACACATACACACTCAAGACACAAACACACTCAAGACACACATAGACTCGACACGCAAAAACACTCACACACACACACAAACTTCAGGCCGGAAGACATGGAATCTGTCTCGAATCTATAATTCCTGCAAGAGCTCCATTATAATCAGGAGCCACAGCGAAGCCCGAGGAGCACACACACACACACACACACACACACACACACACACACACACACGAGGAAGAGGAACAGGAACAGGAAGAGGAGAGACTGGAACGGAGGAAGCTGCAGATACACACCATCAACATCACACTGCAACTTATGTTTACTTTATCAAAACACACACACACACACACAGTATTTCTCATGCTAGACGTGCTTCAGCGATCCTGCCATCTGATTGGAGGATAATGTGTGCACACCCCTGTGGAGAGCCTGAGTTATGAATATTCTCAATCTTCTGGGAAGCAGCAGACGTCAACGCTCTCAGTGCAGACGAACGTTTACAATCATCATCAAGTCCGATCTCTCAGCAGCGCTGCGTTTACTTCATCACACATACTGTAAACTGTCAAATAATAATATATTTGTTAGTATTTTATAATAGTGTGACCACAGCCGTATCCCCCTGCAGCCTGAGAGCGCTCCCTCACTGAAGCTGAGCAGGGCTGAGGCTGATGGGAGACCACATGGGGAGACTAGGCTGCTGTTGGCAGTGGTGTTAGTGAGGCCAGCAGGGGGCGCTCAACCTGTGTGAGTCCTAACGCCCCAGTGTAGTGAAGGGGACTCTATACTGTCAGTGAGCGCCGTCTTTCAGATGAGATGTTAAACTGAGCTCCTGACTCTCTGTGGTCATTAGTTACCCCATGGCACTTCTGGTAAAGAGTAACAGCGGTGTCCTGGCCACATTCCCTCCATCAGCCCTTACCCATCATCCACACTCACTAAATTGGCTCTATCACTGTCTCTCCACTATAGCTGGTGTGTGGTGAAGCACTGGTGCTGTTGTCCTGTGGCTGCCGGAGCATCATCCAAGTGGAGCTGCACACTGGTGGTGGTGTGGAGAGACCCCCCCCTCATGGTTGTGAGATGCATTGGGTGAATGAACACAGACGATTAATGCACTATATAAATACACATCACATATTTAAAGAGCCCATATTGTACATTAAATAATGTCATATTTTGGTTTTGGGGGTCTTCATCAACAGGCTGATATGCATGCAAGGTCAAAAAACACATTCATTGTCTTATAATCTGCATTTATTTTTACCTCATTATTCCAGCGACTCCCATATGAATCGTTCAGCGATTCATTTGTTCCCAAACAACTCCTTAGCGCGATGCTAAACTGCGCTGATTGGACCGATGAGTCGATGACCCAGTCTGTTGCGATTGGTCGACAGCGCTCAGCGCGAGAGAATGCCCATCACGGCACAGTGAATACGTGAGCATACCTGCCAACACTCCCGTTTTTCCCAGGAGTAGCCCGTATTTCAGACCCATCTAACGACACCCTCCCGATTTGTTATTTCTCCCGGAAAACCACCCCCGGTCCTCAGCGTTTTGGTACGGTCTGTGAAACCCCCGGGTCGCCAACATTGGTCCGATCGCAGCGCCCGAAACACGCTTCACAGAAGTTAAGACAGCTCACTCCCGAACTCAATCTCCCAGCATATTACTCTATTGTTAACCATAACTAAAAACAGCGACAGACATTCAGTATTAATGCACACAGCAGCAAAAGCTGACCCATTATGACGCATGACCGCCGCGCGTGAGTAGGAACAGCCCATGGTGGCCATAGCAACGACAAACAACAGAGGAGCACGAGCTCACAAACGCATTTTAATCCATAAACAAAGCAATACACGTCGCGTTTTTAAAACACAATTAAATACACAATTTGCAAGCTAGAGAAAACAGCGAGGCAACAGTTTTAATCACACTTACGTTGAAATGGGGAAAGAAGGAGAGGTTCGATAGAGGGTGCACGCCAGATTCACGGTGGCAGGCCAGATCAGCCGTCAGGCCACTGGGAAACGTCCCGGTGCTCCCCATGCTCCTTCCGTTAACGACGGCCGGCGAATCCCCCGTTGTAATAGAGTAGATTTTAGAAGCACTCCTCAGAGGGAACACAGCACAAAGCTGGGCTAATGCCGAGGTTTATTTTTGCAAAAATGCCTCACGCACGGACTCTCACAGCTTTATCTTTAGGAAGGGAAAAGAGCAGAACTTTCCCCTCACACTTCAGAGCACTGCGTCCACGACGTAACATGATTTAACCGGAATGCGATACAGTGCTTGTCATCTTCCACTTTCTCTTCCTGTCTGTGGGCGGGCCGGGAAGTTTCAACTTTCCCGCAGTCTGCGTGCGCAGCTAGTGGGCGGGGCTTATGTTTCGTGTTCACGTAATGCCGAAACGGCTAAAGACTCGTTATAACAACGATTCATTTGAAGAACGATGAGTCGACTCTTTTATAGATGAATCCATAGTTTTAAACACTGTGCACTTTCAGATTTAAGCCTCAGCTGGACATTTCACTTCACTCAGAGCTGTGGTACACACTGCATACAAGCTCATTTTCAAAAACCCATAATATGGGCTCTTTAAATGAGCCATGTTCAATCTGCATATATGCTAAAATATCATATTCTGCTGTCATTCACAGCTACACTTTACTGCAGTGAATTTGTGGAAACTGATGCATTTGATTGAATACGAAGTTTAAATAATAACATTTATTTGCCATATTTAATATTCTGTTACATTATAAACAATTGTCCTGTAACGTTTGATCAAAGTGTCCGTGATAATGAAGGCATTCATACCTCCTTTTTTAAATTAATTTTATTTATAGAATATTAATAACACAACAATATAAAGCAGCAAAATAATAATAATGATAATAATAAATTAATTATAGATTTTAGTGCTTATTTTCCCACGTGTCTGTCAGCGTGCCTCAATCTCCGCCCTCGGCTGCGTCAGACAGACGGACAGACGTGAAGGAAGCAGATCTCACGTAACGTCTGTGAGAAATACTACAGTAAGAACATCACCAATGACTGTTTGATGTGTTTGTTGTGGAGTTGCAACGAGTCACACACAATGTCTGTTACGGCGGGAGTGACGATGACAACGGAGGCGAGGATCCAATTGCAGATATTTAATAAATAGCAGTATAGCAGAACTCACGGGGCAAATCCAAAATCGTAGTCAAAAACAGGCATGAAATCACAAGGCAGGCTGCAGACAAGGATAATCAAAGTACAAGACGGAGGTCAAGAAACACGAAAAAAAAAGACTGGAACAAAAACACCGTTGCGAGTCACTAACAGTAGACAATACTGCAGCGGTGTCTGAGAGTGTGTGTGCTGCTTTTCTAGTGAGTGTAATCAGTCATGACGGTCCTCTGGTGGTGTGTATGCAATCAGTCGTGATATGGAGCAGGAGTGTGTGTGTGTGCTGCATGACAGGAATTGTAGTCCAAACATGGCCGATCTGTAGTTCCCGGAAGCATGAGCGAACCAGTGATCTCTGATAGGAAGAGAGATCGCTGGTGATCGTGACAATGTCGTTACAAAGTTCACGCACACACACGCACAGCACGGACACACACACACACACACACACAGACAGCACACGTGTTGAGCTTTGCACTGTTTCGGCACGGCATTTGTGAAAGGACACAGGTTAATCCCCGCTGCTGTATGGATATCTGTGATGTTACTGTACACAATAATCCTGATGTAACGTCCACACACCGGGACTGAAGCGTCTTCTGTTATAATGGTCCTGACACGCGGCTGTGCTGATGAAGCTGAAGTAAATGGCTGTAGTTCATGAACATGCACTGTTTTAAACACGTGTTAAACTGCTGAAGCTCACTCTTGATCACATCTGATGGTGACTGATGATCACAGAGCGCTGAACAGATCTTTTACTCCCGGTTGATCTGCGCTCGTCCTGTCTTGTTGATATGATTATACACGTTACTGCGGAGACATGTTAATACGCAGCTGTCAATCAATTCGGTGGGCGGGGGGACCGCACTCCTACGTCAAGCTGCGGTCGGTCTCAAAACCGCTCCAATTGGTCCACCGTTTTTACAGTGTTAAATTGATGTAAAAGGACTGTCTGTGTTTATATCAGCCTAATATGACGGTCTATACACTATACCTGCACATATGACTGTCCAAACAGCTGGAAAAGCAGATTTTTTTTTAAATAGATGCCCGTTAATATTCTGTTACATTATAAATAATTGTACTATAATGTTTGATCAATTTTAAGTGTCCGTGATAATGAAGGCATCAATATCTTCTTCTTTTTAATTCATTTTATTTATAGAATAATAACAACAGCAATATAAAGCAGCAAAATATAAATAATGATAATAATAAATTAATTATAGATTTTAGTGCTTATTTTAATTTACTCCTTCATTTTCTTCAGCTTAGTGCTTTATTTATCAGGGGTCGCCACAGCGGAATGAATCGGCAACTATTCCAGCACGTTTTATGCAGCGGATGCCCTTCCAGCTGCAACCCAGTACTGGGAAAATTATTTATTATATATTTCTATAATTCTTTTTGTTATTTGTGATGCCAAAGTGTTAGTGTGCCCTTGTTAGTGTGTACTAGAGTTTATTGCAAGAAATTCATGTTCACATTTAAGCCAAACAGTGCCCTTCAGTTTTATGAAACAACAACAACAACGATAATAATAATAATAATAATAATAATAAGTTTTCCAGTGTGTCTGCATGCGATGCAGCTTCCAGAATGTGCCCTTGTTAGTGTGCACCTGAGTTTAGTGAAACAAATACATATTCACATTTAAGTCAAACAGGGCCTTTCAGTTTTATTAAATAATAAAAACAACATTATCCCATCTGTCTTCTTGTGCTGAAGCTTCCAGAATGTGCCCTTGTTAGTGTGCACTTGAGTTTAGTGTGTGGTAAAAGAGACTAAATAAAGTTTCCCCTGCTCATCAATGCTGTGCTATATAAATGTATTGTATTAGTTATTATATTCATATATTCCTTTTTCTTCTGCTTAGTCTCTTTATTCATCAGGGGTTGCCCCAGTGGAATGAACCGCCAATTATTCTAAACATTTATTATATTATTTAATACATATTTTATTGTTTTGTTATTTGTGATGCCAAAGTGTTAATGTGCCCTTGTTAGTGTGCACCTGAGTTTAGTGCAACAAATACATGCTCACATTTAAGTCAAATAGGGCCTTTCAGTTTTATTACACAATAATAATAACAACATTTCCAGTGCGTCGGCTTGCGCTGCAGCTTCCAGAATGCGCCCTTGTTAGTGTGCACTTGAGTTTTAATGCGCAGTGATTAATACTGACTCACCTGCACCAGATATACGACTGTAGATTTTGTGCTTGTAATGAAATATTAGGCAGTAATCCGAGCGATGTAACACCGGGTCAGAGCGCCGGCTCAACATCAAGGATTAGTTTTTATCATTTTTTTAATATCTCTCCCATGGCTTGTAATGCATTAATTTAGACACACATTGAATTTATTGGAGAGGGAGGAAGAAAAAAGGCAATAGTCTTTTTTTCTGAAATAATGATCTGTGTAGGCTGTGCCGCTGGACAAAAAAAAAGAAGTATAATAATAATGACAAATAGAAGGATGAAAATCGGCCCCAAATCCTGCCGACGTACACGAGTATGAGCGCTTTTATTAAAAATTTTAATATCAAAGCCCTTGTACCAAGCGAATCAAATTATAATTTGAATGAGGGATGAATAAAAGCGAACACAAGAAAAGAAGTGTTGACATTGTGTGCTTTGAGAGGGAATTGGCGGCCTGAATCCTCCCGGTTTTGTTCGGTGAAGGTTTTCGTGAGGGAAAATTAAAGGTTATTCGGGTCAAAGAGGAAGGAAAAACATCCACGGTCAGAGGATTGTTCATTAAGACATCTTGACTGGTCTGGGATGACAGTGACGGTTTTATTTATGTTGGCACACTAAAAGGTTATTTTATTTTATTTTATATTATTTTATGTTTTATTTTATTTTATTTTTTTGTTTTGTTTTGTTTTTGTTTATTATTTTATTTTATTTTATGTTTTTGTTTTGATTTGTTTTATTAATTTATTTATTATTATTTAATTTTTTTATTTTATGTTTTTTATTTTATTTTATTTTATTATGTTTTTGTTTTGTTTTTTGTTTTGTGTTGTTTTATTTTTTGTTTTATTTCATTTTATTTTATAATTTTTTGTTTTATTTTATTTCATTTTTTTTTTTATTTTATGTTTTTGTTCTGTTTAGGTTTTATTTTATTATTCTTCTTCTTATTATTATTATTTATTTATTTATTTTATTTATGAATTGATGAACTAAATTACCAATAGTGTATATGAGTGTATAAATGAGTGTGTATGGGTGTTTCCAGTACTGGGTTGCAGCTGGAAGTACATCCACTGCGTAAAACATTTGCTGGAATAGTTGGCGGTTCATTCTGCTGTGGCAACACTTTGGCATCACAAATAACAAAACAATAAAATAAAATATATATAAAATAATATAATAAATGTATGTAACATATAACACAGCACTGGTGAGCACGAGAGACTTTTATTTAGTGTCTTACTGGGTACTAAACTCAAGTGCACACTAACAAGGGCACATTCTGGAGGCTGCAGCTCATGCAGACACACTGGAAAACTGTATTATAATTCATATACATATTATTAAATAAAACTGAAAGGCCCACAAACATGCATTTCTTGCACTAAACTCAAGTGCACACTAACAAGGGCACACTAACTAACTAACTTTGGCATCACAAAAACTCAATTAAATATATTCAAAATAATATAATAAATTTATATAACACAGCATTGGTGAGCAGGAGAGACTTTTTTGCCTATTTAATATGCACTAATCTCAAGTGCACACTAACAAGTGCACACTTACAGTTTGGTATCACAAATAACAAAACAAATTCAATGAAATACATAAATAATATAATACATTTATATAACATATAACACAGCACTGGTGAGCAGGAGAGACTTTAAGTCTTTATTTACCACAAACTAAACTCAAGTGCACACTAACAAGGGCACACTAACACTTTGGCATCACAAATAACAAAAACCCAATGAAATAATTAATACATTTCTATAACAGCATTGGTGAACAGGAGAGACTTTGTCTCTTTTTTGGTTCTGCCTCTGCCTTTGGATGTCTCTGGGAGAAAGCAGCTGCATGAGTGCTAAAGCTTTAAATAAATGTGAAGCCATCAACAAAAGCTGACCCCTTCTATGTTTACAAACACAACCACAGCTGTTTAGAGCTCATTTCTGGTTAATGATGTCAGAATTTACTGGTATTTTTGGAGTGGATGTATGAATGGTACGTTACGGTAATTTTCCGGATATTTACCGGTATCGCTGTGTGAAAGTGGCTATTGTCTTTATATCAGCCCAATATGACAGTGGAAACACAATACCTACACACAGCTCTGTCCAAACAGCTTAAAACAAGATGATTTTCACCATAGGTGACCTTTAAGCAATATTCCAGATTTGTGCATAAAATTGGGCGTGTCTAACATACTTAACCACGCCCCTTCAGCTGTCACTATGACAACAAACAGTAATGGTGAGCAGGAGGAGTCTGTAGGCTGTAATAACTCTCCCCAAACCCCTTTCCCCATCTTCCTGAATGAAACGCCTACTTTACTACATCCAATCAGCTCGCAGGAGAAAAACACAAGCCACGCCCACTGTTTTTCTCATTTAATCTTACATTTCTCAAGGAGCTGCATCAAACACACACACACTATGTACATCTCGACATGTGAAATTGTTCCTCCATAAGTTTTCATCGAAGTTGTTCACAATACTCATCCATCCACAGGGTTTGTAATATAGTCAAATGTGTGAACATTTAGCTGCTGTTCGCTTCTGCCTTTGGATGTCTCTGGGAGAAAGCAGCTGCATGAATGCTACAGCTTTAAATAAATGTGAAGCCATCAAAAGCTGAGCCCTTCTATGTTTACAAACACAACCACAGCTGTTTAGAGCTCATTTCTGGTTAATGATGGCAGAATTTACTGGTATTTTTGGAGTGGATGTATGAATGGTACGTTCCAGTAATTTTCCGGATATTTACCGGTATCGCTGTGTGATAGTGGCTATTGTCTTTATATCAGCCCAATATGACAGTGGAAACAGCTACTAACACTATGGCATTACAAATAACAAAATACCTCACTTGCTTTCAGTTACATTCTCAGATTAGGTCAGTCTGAGATGTTGGGCGTGGCTAACATACTTAACCACACCCCTCCAGCTGTCACTATGACAACAAACAGTAATGGTGAGCAGGAGGAGTGTGTAGGCTGTAATAACTCTCCCCAAACCCTTTTCCCCATCTTCCTGAATGAAACACCTACTTTACTACATCCAATCAGCTCGTAGGAGAAAAACACAAGCCACGCCCACTGTTTTCTCATTTACTATTACATTTCTCAAGGAGCTGCATCAAACACACACACACTATGTACATCTCGACATGTGAAACTGTTCCTCCATAAGTTTTCATCCAAGTTGTTCACAATACTCATCCATCCACAGGGTTTGTAATATAGTCAAATGCGTAAATATTTAGCTGCGGTTCGTTTCTGCCTTTGGATGACTCTGGGAGAAAGCAGCTGCATGAATGCTAAAGCTTTAAATAAATGTAAAAGCCATCAAAAGCTGACCCCTATGTTTACAAACACAACCGAAGCCGTTTAGAGGCCATTTCTGGTTAATGATGGCAGAATTTACTGGTATTTTTGGAGTGGATGTATGAATGTTACGTTACGGTAATTTTCCGGATATTTACCGGTATCAATGTGTGAAAGTGGCTATTGTCTTTATATCAGCCCAATATGACAGTGGAAACACAATACCTACACACAGCTCTGTCCAAACAGCTTAGAACAAGATGATTTTCACCACACAGTAAGTGCCCTTTAAGCAATATTCCAGTTTTGTGCATAAAATTGGGCGTGGCTAACACTTAACCACGCCCCTCCAGCTGTCACTATGACAACAAACAGTAATGGTGAGTAGGAGGAATCTGTAGGCTGTAATAACTCTCCTCAAACCCTTTTCCCCATCTTCCTGAATGAAACGCCTACTTTACTATCCAATCAGCTCACAGGAGAAAAACACAAGCCACGCCCACTGTTTTCTCATTTAATATTAAATTTCTCAAGAAGCTGCATTACAACATACACACATACACGCACACGCACACAAACACACAAAACAGTCCCAGCTTCCAGTTGATGCAGACTTTACGTATTTAGGTACTTTTTAGGTACTCATATGTACCTATAAGCAACAAAAATGTACCTTTTGAAAGGGTAACAGGCTTTCTACCTCTTTTTCTGAGAGATTTCTGACACACCGAACAGCATCTCTGACTGGTTTCATACACACCAGCAGACAGAGACGCGTCCTCTGGTTTTTTCTGTCTGTTTTGCATGTGATAATGAAGCCACTGGGAGACAGAAAGAGGAACAGGGTGAGCCCGCGATTGGCCACCGAACAACTGGAGAAAAACGTGTGACGAGTGTGAAAATGAAGCAGGACGTGCAGATGATGATGATGATGATGAAGATGATGATCTGGTCAGTCCAAATTAAGATTGCATCGCTGCCCTAGTTAGCAAATCATCAGAGATGCAGCGATTGGCATCGATGCATCACACACACACACACAAAGAAGGAAAATAGTTCACATCAGCAGGGACACACATGTGCGCACACACACACATGCCCTTGTCCAAAAGTCTGACAGCATGTGTTAAACCTGCGCTAAAGAGCGACTCATCAGCAGAATACGTGTGTTTGTGTGTGTGTGTGTGTGTGTGTGTGTGTGTGTGTGTGTAGGCCTGGGCCAAGATTCTGACGGTATGATCACCTTAGATAAAAACATCACCATTTCACAGTATTGTGATTACTGCTCTAAAATAAGTTCATTTTAAATGTCTGGGTTAATAACAACAGCTTTTGTTGGATATACAGTAACACCACTGCACTGCTCAGCTCTACAGCAGGATTGGATGTTCATTTATACAGGAAGTGATTCACAGATGTTTCCTGAATCGCTTTAAAAGCTATAGGTTTACAATTTTTAAGCGATAAGTTGACGTTACTTAAAACATTAAGTAAACCTGTAGTTTTTTAAAATGATAAGTTGATGTTACTTAAAATGAGTAAACCTGTAGCTTTTACATCGATTAGTTGACTTTACTTAAAAAACTACAGGTTTACAAAATTTTAAGCGATTAGTTGATACTACTTAAAATAAGTAAGTAAACCTGTAGCTTTTAAAAACAATTAGTTGACACTACTTAAAATAAGTGAGTAAACCTGTAGTTTAAAATAAGTTGACGTTACTTAAAAATAAGTAAGTAAACCTGTAGCTTTTACATCAATTAGTTGACTTTACTTTTAAAAATAGAGTAAACCTGTAGTTTTTAAAATAATAAGTTGACGTTACTTAAAATAACTGAGTAAACCTGTAGCTTTTAAATCGATCAGTTGACTTTACTTTAAAAATTTTAGTAAACCTGTGGTGTCTTAAACAATAAGTTGACATTACTTAAAATGAGTAAACATGTAGCTTTTAAATTAATTATAGTTGACTAAAATCTTTTTTAGTAAACCTGTAGTTTTTAAAATGATAAGTTGACATTACTTAAAATAAGTGAGTAAACCTGTAGCTTTTAAATCAATCAGTTGACTTTAAAAAATTGAGTAAACCTGTAGTTTTTAAAATGTTAAGTTGACATTACTTAAAAATAAGTAAACCTGTCGCTTTTAAATCGATTAGTTGAAAAAAAAAGAAAAAAAGAAAAAAAAAGAGTGAACCTGTAGTTTTCAGCGATTAGTTGACGCTACTAAAAATAAGCGAGTAAACCTGTAGCTTTTACATCGATTAGTTGACTTTACTTAAAATGAGTCAATAAACCTGTAGCTTTGAAAATGATAAGTTAATGTTACTTAAAAAGTGAGTAAACCCCACTGTAATAAAAAAAAGAGTAGACAACTTAAAATTAAGGCAACAAACTTCAGGACATTTGCATTCACTCATCTTTTAACCCATTTACTACACATTACTCGATTTAAGTTGAGTTGCCTTAAAATTTTAAGTTGAGTCAACTTTTTTTTACAGTGCTGTTACTTTTAAAATGGTTAGTTGACTTTACTTAAAAATAATATGTAAACCTGTAGCTTTTAAAACAATTGGCTGACTTTACTTAAAATAAGTCAGTAAATCTGTTGTTTTTTAAAGGATTAGTTAACTCAACTTAAAATAAGTGATTAAACCTGTAGCTGTTAAATCGATTAGTCTACTTTAAAAAAGTGAGTAAACCCCATTTCCTTCAAATGTATTTTTAAATGAACTGTAAAATCAACTAAAAAGTCCCAAGTTCCAATGGATTTACCTCCTTTCTTAACAAAATTCAATAATCTCTTTTTACAGCGATACTATATATGGTCCAGCAGCAGCGGCGGCAGCAGATTTGACAGTGTTTTCAGTGTGACTGTAGCACAGCTGTTTCACACACAGCGTTGATGTTCCAGTAACAAGATGCTTTTTCCAACAAGTAGTGCTGTGAAAAAACACAACATGACATGTTTTTGTCTCACTGTATTCCACACATACAGACGAGCAGCTCCAGACGAACCAAAACCTCCTCCAGATGACAAGATACATCTCACACTGAGACGAGAAACCAAAATCTCAGCCCCTGGGATTCTGATTATTTCATTAAAAAGACAACAAGTTGACCAAATATACAAACACACACACACACACAAGCTCGTTCAACTGCTCATTAATGCAAATATATCGTCAACCACTCACAGTCGTTTAGAGGTGTAGACGTGACGAAGGTGATCAAACTGAGCAGTATAATGAGGACAAAAAGGAGATTTAAGGATAGTCATTCATTCATTCTCCTTTGGCTCAGTCCCTTATTTATTAGGGCTCACCACAGTGGAATGAACCGCCAACTATTTTGGCATTTGTTTTACGTAGCAGATGCTATTCCAGCTGCTACCCAGTACTGGAAAACACCCATAAACACTCATTTACACATACACTACGGCCAATTTAGATCATCAAGTCCCATATAGCGCATGTGTTTGGACTGTGGGGGAAACCGGAGCACCCGGAGGAAACCCACGAACTTCTTGCTGTGAAGCCACAGTGTGACACCACTGAGCCACCGTGCCACCCAGGTAGGTCTGTCATATTTTTTATTGCATGAATTATTATCAATGGAAATATTGCAATAAGTGATATTAATGTCTTTTAGTAACATTTGTGGGGAGCAAAATAATGCACAAATGTGGACAGCGCCCTCTAGTGGATTTGTCATCTGAAACGTGCAAAAAGTCAGCAAAATCCTTTATTTCAGATTTTAAAGTTAAACAGCGCACCCTAGTGGATTTGTCATCTGAAACACCCAAAACGTACCCCAATTCATGCATTTCAGATTCACAAAATCATAGGCAGCGCCCTCTAGCTGTTGTCATCTGATTCGTACACTAAGTCATCTGAAAAAAATGTACACTAAGTATTTTAAATTCACAAAAATATTGACTGCACCCTCTTGTGAATTTATCATCTGATTAAAAATACAAAACGAACCCTAAGCTGCACATTTCAGATAAAAGAAAATGTAGACAGCGCCCTCTAGTGGATTGGTCATCTGAAACATACAATAAAACTTACCATAAGTAACGTATTTTAAATTTTAAAATGTAAACAGCGCCCTCTAGTGGATTTGTCATCAGAAATGTGCAAAACGTAAGCTAATTCAAGTATTTTGGATTTACAAATATGTAGACAGCGCCCTCTAGTAGATTTGTCATCTGAAACATGCAAAACGTAAGAAATACAAAAATGTAAACAGCGCCCTCTAGTGGATTTGTTATCTGAAACATACAATAAAACCTACCTTAAGTAATGTATTTAAAAATAAAAAAATACTGGTAAAAAAATGAATTAAATGTCAACATTTTAATTAAAATGTGCTTTTAAAGTTAATTAAAAAATGGCAATGTACTTAAAAAGTATAAAGAAAACTAAAAAGTATTACCATATAGTAGCCTATATGTTGCATGTATATATGACTTATTTGTATGTCTTTAAATCTAAACATTAACTTGTATTTTTAAATATTTGAATTGGATTTACATGTTTAAATTAGAAATTAGATCTGCTTACTGCGTGTTAGAATAGGCTTTGTGTGTCAGAAAAGCAAGTTAATCAACTTTACCTGTCAACATTGGGATATGCCCCCAACAACCGTTACAAATATGGAGAGGAAATGATAGAATCCATAACAAACATTAGAAAATTTAAAATAAATAAAAGGTTTAGCCTATTAAAATCAATTTACTGATCACATTGGTGTAATTAAACACGTCAAAGGGTTAAAAGTGTGTTCATTTTTTTACTTTTATTCATTCAGCGATTCGTCCGAGTACCACTAAAAGGAAGCCTGCGTACCACTAGTGGTACACGTACCACTGTTCGAGAACCACTGTTCTAGTGGATTAGTCACCTGTAACTTACGATAAAACATATACAAGTACAACATTTCAGATTTGCATGAATAAAACCGCCATCTAGTGGAAACTTACAACAAAACACACCCTAAGCGCAACATTTCAGATTTGCGTAAATAAAACAGCGCCCTCTAGTGGATCAGTCACCTGAAACTTGCAACAAAACACACCCTAAGCGCAACATTTCAGATTTGCATAAATAAAACAGCGCCCTCTAGTGAATTAGTCACTTGAAACTTACGATAAAACACACCCTAAGCACAACATTTCAGATTTGCATAAACAAAACAGTGCCCTCTAGTGGATTAGTCACCTGAAACATACAATAAAACACACCCTAAGTGCAACATTTCAGATTTGCATAAATGAAACAGCGCCCTCTAGTGGATTAGTCACCTGAAACACAATAAAACACACCCCAAGCGCAACATTTCAGATTTGCATAAATAAAACAGCGCCTTCTAGTGGATTAGTCACCTGAAACGTGTAACAAAACACAACCTAAGCACAACATTTCAGTTTTGCATAAAAAACAGCGCCCTCTAGTGGATTAGACACCTGAAATGTGCAACAAAACACACCCTAAGCGCAACATTTCAGTTTTGCATAAAAAAACAGCGCCTTCTAGTGGATTAGTCACCTGAAACGTACAACAAAACACACCCTAAGC
>CAIGQQ010037092.1:81295-95873 GCA_903798035.1 Danio albolineatus | reverse complement strand
CCAGAAATTTGTTAGAAGCACTCATATGCTTTAAATGTTTGTTTCTATGTTTGTTTATTTAACTACTATCTTCATTTATAACACTTCATTGTTGCATTTCGTGTTTCTTTATTCTCTATTTCCACCTGAAGATATCCCGAGGTCCCTAGAGATTATGCAGTGCCACAGATTCGATCCAAGACCTGTGAAGAAATGATGCCAAGGTATCCATAATCCTGGACCAGGCCTTATCCTGAACTGATGCTGTGGCATTCATGGAGGAGCGGAGAGTATGAGACTGATTCCTGAAAGACTCCAGTGGCAGACAAGTTTTCGCATAGATTCCGTGGGCCAGCCTGAACACCCACTGGTGACCTACTCTCATCTGCAGTTCTCCATGATGGATGTCCAGCGTTCTCCAGCCTCCGGCACCTTGACTGCAGCTCTGCACAGAAAGCCAGAAGAGAAATGGTCGTGCCCACCTGAGCCTGGTTTCTCTAAACGTTTTTTCATTCACTTTCATCCATTGGTGAAATGTACATCGATGGATTTGCTCTTCAGTGTTTGGACTTTCAGCAGTGAAAATTAAACCACACTTAACTGAACTAAACTGAAAATCAACTCTGAAAACTGGACTGACACAGTTTCAATTTTCTAGAACTTCTGTGTTAAGCTGCTTAAACACAATCTACATTGTAAAAGCGCAATAGAAATAAGCATGAATTGAATTGAATACAAACGAGGAGAGAAGCAGGAAGAGGAGTCTCATGTTGCACAAAAAGCAGTGTTGCAGATGGTGACTGTTCAAGCAAGTGGAGGAAGGAGCAGAGAACGGGGAAAGAAAGAGGGCATGGCATAGGTGGATCTGGAAGAGTAGGATGGATCAGAAACAATCAAAGGAGAGGTAACAACAGGTCAAACACTGTTCAGACAAGCACAAGCCAACACGAGCAACAAATGAGGGAAGCTGAACAGGGGTAAGGAGGGAAACAGGGTAAGGAGAAAAGGTTGGGTGAGTCACGATTTCCTATACTTTGCAATAAAGAAATGCTTTAGCTAACATGCTGTAATCCAATCATGACAGGTGTAATAGAACAAGCAATAGCATTCCTTGAGAACAAACATGAGACAACTGAAACTTCTGCTAAATATTTACCAGAGCTATATGTGAAAATGTTTACACTAAAGATGACGGTTAATGCATAGATTCAGCATCAGGGAGGTCAAATCATCAGCGCTACAACCTAAGATGAGCAGAAGATTCTGGTGCTCCATTGGTGTAGCTGGGATGAGATGTTACAGCCCTTTCTAATGTTCATTTTTAGTTTCAGAGCACTGTCTGCTGAAGTTTATGGGTAGAGACCTGATGTTTCATTTGAGCATTATGATTTCTAGTAACAATGATGGCCTAGAAGTACAAATGTCACAATTTCAAGAAATAAAATTTGATCAAAATCTAGTGCTATATGCATATGAACTGAAACATGTGAGCAAAGCTGAGAATACAGTGAATCTATAACTCATGGAAACAGCCTCTATGCGTACTATCCCCACAAACACATGTTTTATGAAGTCTGAAGTTTGCATTGCATTGCGTAGGTACGAGAAGGGCATGGTGACGAATATTTGAAACAATGGTTCAGAGAGCTAGAAAAGTCAGATATGTTAGTGTTAAAGAGAATGTATAAAGATAATCAGACTGAAGCTAACAGCTTCTTTCACTTACTGTCTTTGCTCTTCACCCTGTATAATGTCGCTTGTGTGTTTTGGGGTGCAGTAGAAGCATCTGTGGAGGCGTTGGAGCTGCAGCTGAAGGCAGTGGAAGCACATATCTGTGATATTGAGATCAAACAACCACAGCTCCGGGAACATTGAGCCTTGCAGTTAGTGTGCAATTCAATCTTAATACTCCTTCCACCTTAACCCCTTGTGTTTCTCTGTCCAGGTCCAGTACACCAGGGACGCGGTACCCTCAGGAGTTGTTCACACGATGCCAAATTACTGCAGCTCCTTGGTGCACCAGCGACAAATCCTAGCCTCGACCCGGGTTTTAGTGTTCGAGACCCTCACAGAGAACCGCTTCGGCCCCCTCTGTGAGACGAGACATCACAATCATCAGCGATTCCATCGTTCGTCACGTCCGTGTGGCTTCCACTAAAGGTAACAATGTACACAGGCACTGCTTTTCCTGGTGCTCATGGTCAGGATGTTTCTGCCAATTTTCCCCGCCCAGAGCAAATGAGTATCTACCGTCTGTGTGTGACAGTCTTACTATCCAACTGAGTGAGCACACTTTCATTCTGCCCAATCAGAACTAACAGGAAAGCGCGGACAAGTGGGATAATGTTCTGCTTCAGAAGCATTCATGCCCGATTCACACAGGAAAGTTGAGGCTGACGTTATCATCATAGCAGAGTCGGCCAGTGAAATAAATCCGCAATCGGCTGCTGTCTGAGCTGGGGTATTTGCATAAAGTGATCTAATTGGCTGACACTTCCGTCAATCAGACCCACAATTCAGTTCTGCAAGCTTGACGTCACCCATTCAAAGTGAATGGGAAGCGTTGATGCTGACGCATCGTGTGAATGGGGCATAGTAGAAAAATAAATCTAAAAAAAACAGCATTGGTAACATGGGAATATTTTGGTTTCAAAGCCACAGACACTGAACAAAACCAGGTCATTTTTAAAAGCTGTCGCAGAATTGTTGCCACGACTTACAGATTAGTAAACTCAAGCTTGACTACAAAATTAAATTGCAAATTAAATCTCAATTGCAATATCTGTCAAAAAAATCACAATTAGATATTTTCCCCAAATTGCACAGCCCTAGTTGAAGTAGGGTTGTCACGATAACATAAATTTAGGCCACGATACTATACCAACTGAAGTAGTGTTGTAATACTGTATTAACTCATAACTCAAATTGTCACAAATACTATATTTTATGTTAGAATACTTAAATTTAATACATAATTCCCTTTTGAGAACCTATTATTTGTTCAGATATTCTATTTTATTTGTATATACTGTGACTGTTTTGTTGTTATTGCAATAATAATTAAATAAATGAATGAATGAATGAATGAATGAATGAATCATTGACCACACCATATGATCAGTCATGCAATGCAGAAAACTATGACCCGTCTGACTCGACGGCTCCGCTTTCAACACCGCCCCGCCTGTGTTCAGCTATACTGACCACCAGCTGCAGCTAAGGCTCAAGGCGAATACATCTAGAAATAGAAAGTGATTAAGTGATGAAAATATTGTTTTCTTAGTGTTTAGCTGTTGCTGTTTTCGGTTTTTCTCATCTGTAGTATTTTTTTTTTCAGTCTTATCATGTAAGAATCCAAAGTAATTTCAAATGTCACTTTAGTCAGTTGTTCGTTTTTAGATATTGTCGTGTCGTAGTTGAGGCTAAACAAAATGAACTGATTCAGATGAGTGTTTGAAACCTGCAATACCACGAAAGGCACAAATTCTACATTTTTGCTGCCTTGTTAAAATTTATTTCAATTAAAGTGATTATTTTCTTTTCTACTGATTACTTGCTGGCACAAATGTGTTAGCATTTGGTGACTTTGCCACATGCAACATGAACTATTGTAGAACCAATAATTATGATACTACCGTTTACAAACTGCGGAGGCACCGCCAGTATTTTGGAGCCATAGTATCGAGGTGCTACCGAAGCACCGGTAAACCGCGAAACCCTAAGTTGAAACCATTCAAATTACCAAAACAAAAAAAAAGAAAAAAGAACCAATTGATGTCATTTCTGGGAATGTGGTCCTATTGCAGAGTCAAATTAGGGGGGATCACTCTGATTGCAATAGCTCATGGGAAGGGCTCACAGGCCCAAAGTACACTTACTGTAGCTGAACTGGAGAAGGAGAAAAAGGCCTTCATTAAATCCAGAAAGAGCTCTCCAATCAACCCCAACATTGGGCATTCTGGATCAAATTTGATCCAAATTTAATCCTGCATCTATCTTACATATCATATCTATCTTATCTGAACCTCACAGCTGTGTTGACTTTGTCAATGAAATCTGTTCCCCTAGGTTGCGCTTCCTGCTGCACAATCCAGAGATGGAACTTTTGTGGATGGATCTGCATCTAGACTGCCAGAGACAACTCAAAAACTGTTTAGGTAACACAGCACACGGCACGCTGAAAGAAGAACCATTGCCATCAAACTTATCAGCACAAGCAGCTGAATTAATCACACTGAGGGTGCTTTCACACCTGCCTTATATAGTTCGGTTGAATTGCACTAGAGTTCGTTTTCCTTCTCGGTGCGGTTCATTTGGGCAGGTGTGAATGTAAAAATCGCACTCGGGTGCGCACCAAAAACGGACCAAAAAAGCGTTCATAGACCTACTTGAAGAGGTGGTCTCAATACGCTTTCAAACGAACCCTGTATCGGTTCGTTTGTGGTGTGAACATGATCCAAACTAAAACAGACCTAACCGCAAAAAGTACTGCACCTTTTTGGACTAATCCAGCTGCCGTAGTCCGATGCGCTGTCCCATCTTGTGGGGTTTGGAGGAAAAATATTCATTGACAGCACTTCACCAACAGTTTTAAACAGAGAGAGAGAGAGAGGGAAAGAGAGAGAGGGAAAAACATTACCTGATAGATCGTTGGTAATATTTCCGGAAGATGACCATGTCGTAGTGATGTGGATTTTGTCACATGACTGCATTTTGGTTCGTTTCAACTGGTTTGGACCAAAGCAATCAGTGTGGGACCCAAAAGGACCCAAAACGGCAGAAAAATGCTACAATGTATCATTCGTTGCCCTTTCTCTGGACCAAATAAACCGAACCACAGATGTGAAAGCACCCTGACAGACACATGCAAATGGACAAAAGACAAAGAAGTTAACATTTACACTGACAGCAGTTATGCTTTTGGAGTGATGCATGATTATAGCACCTTGTGAAAACAGAAACCTGTAGCCTGTTGTATTGATGTACATGAGAATCAGAACACAGTAATTTAAGTCCATTTGAAATGTTTTTTGGCAGGCACAGATCTTAGAGAGTGGGACCAGCCCTGGGCGAAAATGATATGCTTAACTTTTGTCGATATTTGTCTCTTGTTCTTTCTGAAATATCTCAGCAGGTCAAGGATGCCTTTCCAGCCCCAGCGGAGGGAGTTTGTGGTAATTAAGGACTAGCGAAGGAAGGAATGGAAGTCCAAGCAGTGGAACAGCCCATCGCAGGTCCTTCTGATAACACACACAGTGGTGAAGGTCGCAGAGAGAGCTACATGGGTACATGCAACTTACTGCAGGAAGGTGCCAGAAGATGCCAAAGAGATGATTGACCTGCTTAATTATAGTGTGTAAGCATGTACTGGGGTAGGCCAACATAAGATGACAAGAAGACAAGTTTTATGTATTATGGCAGAAGAACAGCATCACTGGAGGTGACTGATGGCCTGCTTAAAACCAGGACAAATAAGAGATAAAACACCCGACTATTGTTCTTAGCAGACAACAACACTGATGGACACGTCATTGACCAAGGAATGAAAAACATCACAAAGGCTATGATGAGACTGTCTGCTAGAGAAACAGCCATCAAGGTATTTAGGGTTTAGGACAGCCACAATGCTGGTGGCTTTTCAGATACAGCGTGTGGTGTAAATGTCCATCACAGAGGGAAGAGCAACTTCGATGATCTCAGCCGTCCTCACTATCCACTGTAGTGTCTTGTGATCGGATATGGTGCAGTTCCTAAACCAGGCAGTGATGTAGCTGCTCAGAATGCTCTCAATGGTTCCTCTGTAGCAGCTTGTAAGCACGTGTGGTGGAAGCTGTGCCTTCCTCAGCTTCCTCAGAAAGTACCTTCTTTGTTATGGAGCTGGCGTTGAGGAACCAGGTGAGGTTGATCCAGGTGAACACGAACACGATCTCCAATGAAGCGCCGGTGATGTTCAGTGGAAAGCGGTGATGTTGTTTCCTCCTGAAATCAACAACCATCTACTTTGTTTTGGCATCATTCAGAGACAGGTTGTTTTCTTTACACTAGTCTGTCAACTTCTCCACTTCCTCTCTGTATGATGTCTCATCGTTCCTGGTGATGAGACCCACCACGGTTGTGTCGTCTGTGAATTTGGCGATGTGGTTCGAGCTGTGCATTGCTACACAGTCGTGGGTCAGCAGGGTGAACAGCAGGGGACTGAGCACAAAGCCCTGAGGGGCCCCGGTACTCAGTTTGATGGTGTTAGATGTGCTGTTTGCGATCCGAACCTTCTAAGGTCTTCTAGTCAAAAAGTATTAAAAATGTACAATGTAATGTGTGACAACAAAAGAGGAAGTGTTTGCTCAGAAACACACAGTGACAAACTCAGTTTTGAGTAACATCAGGATCTGATTCTGATGTGTTGACAATTTCGGATTCAGAGCTTTTCCAGCACTTTACCATGAAAGTCGTAAAGGAATTACAAAATGGCACCTGAACCTGCAAGTGTTACATCTGCAAAGTTCTTGGAAGTCCAGTTCTGCTTGCTGTCAAAAATCTCCCAAAAGATTTCCAAAGATTGAACAGTGCTCTTACAAGCAGGGCTAGGCAGAAGAGCTGTATATATTGCAGATGATGCTGGTCATACTGAGGTGAGCCATGTTGGAAAACTGTTTAAATATGTTTTGCATACATAAAAGTTATCACTTACACTTTTTTGTTGTGTTTTTCAGTTTTAAAAAGGAGGAGGAGCTTTACCAAATTGATGTTACCTATACGTAGTTACTTGTTCCTATGGCTTCTAATAGCCAGATAACCAAAGTTCTACTTCAGGACTATCCAAAGTTTATGGGGGGGTTGGCTGCTCCAAAAAGCCTCAGGTAAGTTTATGATACCATATGCATTTTCATATGTTTGATATTTTACCATCAGTGGTGGAAAGAGTACTGAAAAATCATACTCAAGTAAAAGTACCATTTTTTGTCTAAAAATGTAGTGCAAGTAGAGTAAAAGTATCTGTAGTAAATATTAAAGTATGAGTAAAAAGTAACCCTTTCAAACGTACTCAAGAGTAGTGAGTATTATGCTGTAAAAAGCTGATGCATTTACTGTACGTTTAATTTGTTAATGTGTGTAAACATAACGTTCTGTAGTGCATTTAGTTATTACCCAGCAGCCATGCCATAAGATGTTAATATTAGGTTAGATTTAGGTTGTGATGTCTGGTGACCAAAATTAAATGTCAAGTCAGTGTCTAAGGACAATGTTATTTTGATGTCCAATAATGACGTCAAATGACATTGATATTTGGAGGATTTTTAGGAAAATGTTAGAAAGTGACCAAAATCCATCATCAACCTAATATCTTAAACCAGCGTCACAATGACATCAAACACTGACATTTAGTCGTCAGGTAAGGTAACCAAAATCCAATGGATGATAGACGTCAAATTGGTAACGTCCACACAACATCAAGCTATAATATCATTAGACGTTGATAAATGATTGATTTTAGGTTGGACGTTGGACATTGACGTCAGCCTGACGTTGAGTTCTGATGTCAACACGATTTTCATTTCCATACAAAATGCAACGTCCCCACGACATTGGAAGACAACTTCAATCTGACGTCTTGTGCCTTTTGGGTATTTAAGGCCATTTCAGTGTTACAAGTTAGTTGTTTATTTTACTGTATGTTTGCTCTGTTACAATAAAGAAACATTGTGACATTGCTATAATCATGCTTTTTTATTCCGATAGAATCTAAATCTGACAAGAATTGGCGTCATGGTGGTGCGGTGGGTAGCACAGTCACCTCACAGGAAGAAGGTCGCTGGTTCCAGCCTCGGATGGGTCAGTTGGCATTTCTGTGTGGAGTTTGCATGTTCTCCCTGTGTTCACGTGGATTTCCTCCAGGTATTCCTGTTTTCCCCTCAAGTCCAAAGACATGCGATATAGGTGAATTGGGTAGGTGAAATTTTCCGTAGTGGATGTGTGTGTGAATGAGTGTGTAAGAATGTTTCCCAGTGATGGGTTGCAGCTGGAAGGGCATCCGCTGCGCAAAACATATGCTGGATAAGTTGGCGGTTCATACCGCTGTGGCGACCCCTGATTAATTACGGGACTAAGCCGAAAAGAAAATGAATGAATAAATGAATGAATAAATAGTACATCACGAATTCATTTATCTAACTCATGTTTTTGGCTTATCTTGAGTCACTGTGATGCACATATAATACGTTTTTCTATTCTGATTATTTCAGAATTTTAGATTATTTTCTGTGGAGTAGCCCTGCAGTATTTTCCCACAAGAATGATGCAGTTCTATTTATGAACTACTAGAACACCAAAACGCTCTGGACTGCTGCTTTAAAGAGCCCCTATTATAAGTTTTTAAAAATGACCTTCTATGCAGTGTGTAACACAGCTCTAAGTGAATGAAAACATCCAGCTGAGGTTTAAATCTGAAAGTGCACTGTGTGTACAACTATTGATTTAGCAGCAGAATAGTCGTGTAAATGAATTGTGTCAGTATCAGATGTTTTGCCTGAATGCATCGACGTCGACACAGTACATCACCAAATATGTAGTACTGGATCCTTTAGAACCTGAACGCACCTTTCCCTTCAGATACTAGCAGCATGTGGGGGATCATGGGACTGACCATGACACGAAGATGACGATCACTGACAGATGGAGATTCGGCTGCAGGAAATAAACAGGTAATTTTCACAATAATATCACAGAATAGCTAACCGTGTGATGTATTTGTTCCTGTCATTTGTCTGATGATTCCTACAATAACCTATTCTGCAACGCGGGATTCGCCAGCCATTTGCTATTGAAGGAGCAGCAGAGACTATTATGTATGGGACTTTGTCAGACTTCATATGGACCAATTTCGTCTTCCTCCGAATTATAACATGTAAGTGTAATTCAAATTGTTGCCTCGTTTTGTGTAGTTTGCTAAATATGTGTTTAATTGTGTGTTGTAACTTGTAATCACCCTGTGCGATTTGTAATCACTTATTTATTACAGATCAATGCTTGTAATGTAAACCTCAGATTAAATCTGTATGGGGCTATTCACATATTGCACCCAAAACCGTATTGAAAACGTGATGCGTGCTTCTTCCTTTTCTGATTTAAATACGGTTCTGAGTTAAATACATGATCTTCTGCCGTTTGCCTTTGCTATGGCCATCATCAGCGGTTTCTCACACACACGGCACAGACAATTTTCTACTTTTTACACTGTGTGGATTAATACAGAATGTGTGTCGCTGTTATTACTTGGGGTAAGGGTTAAATGTAGAGTAACATGCTGGTGTTTAACTGCATTTCTTTATTGCATTTCTGCATTGGGCTTACATATACTCTGTGCTACTACATAGTCGCGTTGGGCGTTTCTCTCTGTCTCGCGCTGAACTCAGTAGACCAATCACAACAGACTGTTTCATTGGACCAATCACAGCAGATGAGCATCATGCAAAGGAGGGCTTTGGGAACAAATGAATCGCTGAACATCATATGGTAGTCGTTGGGATAATTAGGTAAAGGTAAATGCATATTATAAACTAATGAAAGTGTTTTTTGACCTTGCATGCTTATCGTTGTTATTATTGTTAGAATCCACAAAACCAAAATATGACCCTTATATAATGCAAAGTAGGGCCTATTTAGGCTGAGTAAAATCACTGATAAAGCCGCCTTTCCACTGCACAGGCCAAACGATAAGCGACAGACCGGAAGTCATTCATTTCCAATGGAGAGTAGTCCGGGAGCTGCGTGGAGTTCTGATCAGGGGAAATTCGGATCCGATTTGAGCCGCGGATCCGTTGAAATATTTGAACTCCTGCGACTAGACCGTATGCGACAGGCCGACCGGAATTGATGTATTTCAGTGTTGTCCAAGCAGGTCCGTGCGCGTGAGATGACAAATAGGGGGTTTTCGTTATTTTCTTGAATCAGAAAAAGTCTGTATTTTTTAAAAGCATTTCTGTTCATAAATGAGTAATAAAAATATTATTATAGACATTTTTAGCGGCCTATGAGTTTCAGTATTCATTTATTCATCCATTCATTCAACCATGGTGAACACACGGAGATTAAAGGCTCTTGCTCTTGCACTCCTATTTTGGACACTGCGAGAATCCTTTATTTCGGACACTACGAGAATCAGCGTCTCCCCCATGGTGCCCGACAACACTGAAAACACTGTGCGACTGCCACAAGGGGGGCGTATTACGACAGTCGTGTCCATATGTCGTGTGCAGTGGAAAGGCGGCTTAAGTTGAGGAAGTATCCTGACACCATGTTGACCACTAATTATAAATATATCAAAATACCTTTTCTACAGTATCAAATGTTTGTACTATCAAGATCAAATTTACGAAAGCTTTATTTAGTAGATTACTCAAGTTTTGCAAGTCATGAAATCATAAGCAGACAATGTAGACCTGTCTGATTTCTTATTGACTCTTTTTTAGGGTGCCTGTCTGATTTGTGGAGAAGAGTTTTCTGCAGAAGTGATGCCGTACCAGGAAAGTACATGTGGAGAAAGGTATTGTAGAAATGTTTGCTGTGAACTGTAGTGACTGTGAACTTTTTTCTGTCCACATTAAAGACAAAACACACACACTAGTGCTGCACAATATTTTGTTTAAAGGGCACCTAGTTTACCCCTTTTTTCAGATTTAATACAAGTCTTTTGAATGTGTCTGTACATTTTCCGCTCAAAACATCCATCAGATTATTTATTATACCTTTTAGAAGTTTGTCATTTTTAGCTCTTTGCCAGAATCTTAGAATCTTTTAGCGGTTTTTGTGTACTGTGTCTTTAATGCTAGTCCTCCCCGCCCACCGTTCCCACATGCCTGTCAGCGTGCCTCAATCTCTGCCCTTGGCTGCCTCAGATAAAAGACAGACATGAAGGAAGCAGATCTCATGTAACGTTTGTGAGAAATACTACAGTAAGAACTTTACCAATGATTATTTAATTTGTTTGTCATGGAGTTGCAGCAATGAGACACACACAATGTCATTACAAAGTTCAGGCACACACAGTGGACACACACAGACAGCTTGCGCATTTAGCGTTTTTGCATGGCAAATGTGACATTTTTCCACTGCTGTATGGACATCTGTTATGTTAATGTACTAAATAGACCTGATTAACATCTACAAACCGGGATTGAAGTGTCTTCTTTTATAATTGTCCTGACACGTGGCTGTGGTGATGAAGTAAAGCTGAAGTAAATCGCTGTAATTCATTACAAACATGCACTGTTATAAAAACGTGCTAAACTTGTAAAACACTCTTGATCACATTTGATGATGATTGATGTTCACAGAGAGCTGAACAGATCTTTTAAACCCGGTTGCCTTGCACGTGTCCTGTCTTTTTGATATGATTATACGAGTTACTATGGAGACATGTTAATACGCAGCTGTCAATCAATTCGGCCGCACTCCTACGTCAAGTTGCGGTTAGCCTCAAAATGGATTGGATTTGGATGCTATTTTAACGTCAGGACATTTAAAAAAGAGACTTATTGTCTTTATATCACCCCAATATGACTGGAAACACTATACTTACACAAAGTTCTGTCCAAACAGCTTAAAAAAAGATAATATTCACCATAGTTGCCATTATGTTAGCATTATTATTGCATTGTGCACATCCACAATAGTAACATTACTCCCAAAAAAACCCCATAACTTTTAAACATTTCAAGGGTGCACATTCACTACTTTGGATACAAATGTCACATTCATACATTCTGGGAAGTATTTTAAACGATACATTTACTCAAAGTAATATGAATTTATAACAAAATATATATTTGGAAAATCAAGGTTTTAAAACCGTCAAAATTTTCGATACCGTTCCTAAGGTATGTGTAAGATTTTTTATTTACATTTTTTTAAGGGCAGCAGTATTTCCAGCAAAAAATTATATCCAAAAATGCTGCTTAATATTATAAACAAATCTGTGATTTTGAAACTATCGAAGACAGCAGAAGTCAAGGATTCATATGAATTGTTTAGCCTGCCATGTTTACTGTCCTGAAATATAATAAATGATTCTCAAAATAAAATATTTTTTGTTCAAAAGAGAAAAAAAAGTATTTTTTTACCCAGACATTTAAAAAGAATATTTTTTACAGCAGTAATCACAATACCGTGATACAGTGAAACCATGATGTTTTTGTCCAAGGTTAATATACCGTCAGAATCTTATACTGGCCCATGCCTAATTAGGACAACCATACCCACTAAAAAAGGGTCATATTAGTCTGTTTCTCTTTATCCTGAAGTCTGCATGATCTTGGATCCAACCAGTATGCTGAGCAGATTGCTGTCATGGTCATTGATAAACCGAGAACACAAGCCTGAATCCTACAAAGACCACAGTGACAGACGAGTCTCCGCATTGATCCCGTTGGCTAATCTGAACCCCTGCCAGTAACCTTCTCACACTTGAAGCTTCTTGAACCTGTATGATTTCTTATTGTGTCTCTGATTTTTTTTAGGATGCCTGTCTGATATGTGGAGAAGAATCTTCTGCTGCAGTGATGCCGTACCAAGCAAATACATGTGGAGAAAGGTATTGTAGAGCTGTAGCGAGACATTCTTTTTTCTGTCCACAACAAAGACAAAACACACACTGGGGCTACACAATGTATCGTTTAAGCATTGTTATGGCATTGTGCACATCCACAATAATCACATTTCTGGATCTGCAACGTTGAGTCTTAGGGTGCTTTCACACCTGACTTATTTAGTTCGGTTGAATCGCACTAGAGTTGGTTTTCCCTCTTGTCGCAGTTCGTTTGAGCAGGTGTGAATGTAGCATACCTCGGTTGTAACAAGTGTTTATTTGAGTTAATGTTGCCTTTCTATGAACTCGAACCACCTCTGGCATTAACAAGGCATTTGCGTCCACAGCAAATGATCATTCTCTATAAACCTTTGAGATGGTTGTGTGTAAAAATCCCAGTAGATCAGCAGTTTCTGAAATACTCAGACCAGCCCGTCTGGCACCAACAGCCATGCCACTATATAACTTAAATCCCCTTTCTTGCCCATTCTGATGCTCGGTTATAACTGCAGCAGATCGTCTTGACCATTGCTGCGTCCCAATTCGCATACTTATACTACACAGTAAAAGTATGTATCTTCTTTTGTGAAGGAAAAATATATACTTCTGAGTGTGTAACAGAAGAGTATGCAAGCTGTGGGACATACTAATTCCGCGTCAACATATTGTTGTGTTGCTTAGTTAAGAGCCCTGTCAATCATCCACATTTCTGTTGTGTTTAATTTCCTACCTTATTGGAGAAGCAGTAGCAGGATAATCTCCCATTCACGAGTCTTTCATGCAGAGAAATCTCCTCAGGTCTTTGGCTAATTCTGTATTCAGACGTTAATGTCCAAACACGTCTTTACATAAGTTCAGTATTTTTGATTTAAATATTAGATTTTTTGATTTAAATATTCTCCAGTGGGCTAAATATTAACTAGCAATTATACAATCGTCTTTACTGAAGCCTCTCTACTTGATGGTTGGTCTCACGCGTCCATCATGTTTGTAGTTTGTTTACACTTTTCATCTGTTTTTTTAGTTCTAATCGAATTCACGTCCATCAGCGGTTAGAGTATGGACGCTTCTACACTTAAAATTTTGACCTGAAATAGTAAACCATCCGGGAGTGTTTGGCATACTCTGTTCAACATACTACGATCTGGGAAATAGTAATTATATTTTTTCACATACTATTTAGGACGGATAGTATACGAATTGAGACGCAGCTCACGTCTACATACCTAAATGCATTAAGTTGCTGCCATGTGATTGGCTGATTAGAAATTGTGTTATGTTCTGCATTATGTGTTAACGAGCAGTTGGACAGGTGTACCTAATAAAGTGACCGGTGAGTGTATATGTAACCACTAGTACAGTTTTGGAAGTAAACACACTGTCAGTTTAAAATGACCCTAAAGACATCTCTTTGCATTAGCATACACATAAAACACAAACGTATATCTTTTGATATCCAAATTGTAGCTGCATTGGTCTAAAAAATGATAGCCACGCTTCGTACTGATGTCTTTGCTGTTTGTTATAATCTCGCAGCAGACACCATGAAATCTACAAAAAATAAAGCATACAACATTCAAAATATGCATTTCTCAGTGTCTTTTTCACAGTCTCTGGTTTAAATGTCCGCTGGTATGCATATGAACCTGTTCGACAACTCTGAATCTAGTCTTTACACATTACGTTGTTTATGCAAACTGGCATAAAACAGCACTATACACAAAATGTAACAGACTTAAACATGAATTACCATGTGCGCCCTCTTGGACCATGCAAATTAATGGACTCTTTCTCTATGTATTGTTAACTTCTTTCTGCCACCATGTTAGTTTGACCCTTAATGCAATGGTCAAATGTCGCATTCATACATTCTGTCAAGTATTTTAAACAATAAATGAACTCAAAGTAATATGGGTTTATAACAGACACACAAATATACACAACTTACACAAATCCTCTAAAGGATTGTTAGGCTGCACTAATTAGGACATCCAGACCCAGCAACGCTTCTCCAAAAAA
>CAIGQQ010037092.1:0-11295 GCA_903798035.1 Danio albolineatus | reverse complement strand
ATATTATATTATATTATATTATATTATATTATATTATATTATATTATTTCCCAGAGATGGGTTGTGGCTGGAAGGGCATCCGCTGCGTAAAACAAATGCCGGATAAGTTGGCGGTTCATTCCGCTGTGGCGACCCCGGATTAATAAAGGGACTAAGCCGAAAAGAAAATGAATGAATGAATATATATATATAATAAAAATATTAATATAGTTTCCGATATAAAAAGTACAATTCTGACAATTCATAGTAGGAGTCATAGCTTTCTAATGTGAAAACAGCTCTAATTTTTGTCAATGATGAGAATCTAGTGGTAAGTGGTAATGAGCAGTGATTTTCTTTAACCCTTGTGTGCTGTTGGGGATGTTTTCATCCACACTGAGGTGATTTTGAGTCTTAATTTGGTCTAACTTTCAGCAAATGGAATGATTTTTGGTGAAAAATCATATTTTGAAACATTTTTGGAAACTGCTTTGAAAACTTTGTGCAAGTTGACTACCCTTTCGTTATGTCCGGGGCTGTTTTTGCCCCATTGACTTCCCTTATAATTGGAACATTTTTTGATTGCAAAGCCTTGACATCATGTAATCTTGATTGTTGTTGGTTTTTCCTGTTGAGAAGAGGTACAATTTGTGGTATTTACTGAAAAAAAAAGTAAGTTTCTGGCTTTAAATGAAATGGTTATATGGAGTGTAGTGTGTGTTTGTGTGACTGAGTGAGAGAGACGTTTGCGCACTTATCTTGATCAGTTCGAGAAACTAAAAATAAGCAACTCAGCTCTCAGAACATAGTAAACGTAGTGTATTTATGCACATGCACAGTATAATTTGTTTTTACTCCATAGAACTCCATATAAAAGTCAGATACATTTTTGCACAGGCCTATCTAAAGGGTTAATGGTGCAAACTGATGAGTCACAGTAAAAATTGAAACTCTTCCCAACATGGAAAAACCACCAGCAATCACAAATACATGATTATTTGGTGTCATGGCTTTGCAATCAGAAAATGTGATTATAATGGAGGTCAATGGGGCAAACACAGCCCCGAACATAATGAAAGGGTAGTCAATTTGAACAGTAGGGTTAACGTTAGGACAGATCAACTCACCTCGAGACAGTTGTCCCACACCGCAAGCACGCAGCCATTAGGAGACCATTCCAGCCCGGCCAGATCCTGAGTCTCGCTCTCAAAATGCTGCAGACAATATGACTGTTTATTGCCACATCAGCAACTTATGGCAAGATCAATACAGATAAAAACATTTTTCATAATAATATCAACTTCAGACACCAATAAAACACATTTCAAGTTCGACATTAAAAACATTAAATATCATTTTTGGTAAAATTTGAATTTAAGGTGATGTCGTTATACATGTTCCATGCATTTAGTATGGTAATTACAATGAATTCTGCTTAATTACATGCAACTAACACTAAACCTAACCCACATTCTAACTCCAAGCACATAGTCAGTGAATGTAGAGCAGACTCGCTAGTTTATCACAATATTTTTTGTGATTTTTTTTGCGATTAAAAATTACAGAATTTGGGGTGGTTATTCCTAGAATAACATACAGTATATAACATATAATGTTAGGTGTGCAATCTGACACAATGACAAAATCATGAAAATAAAGCTTTTTATTTTGGTCTCTTATCAAGACAAGATCTAAAACAGATCTAAAACGGTAGGGATTAAGCCAAAGGAAGGTTGTATAACTCTTATTTTCACTTCCCGGGTATCTGACATCACGCACCTCACTCAGGACATTCGTTAGGGCTTCCGCTACTGCAGTGGTTCTCAAACTGTGGTACGCGTACCACTAGTGGTACGTGGGCTTCCTTCCAGTGGTACGCGGAAGAATCGCTGAATAATAAAATTAAATGAACAAACTTTTAACCCTTTGACGAGTATGGTAACACTGATGTGATCAGATAGCATTGGCTGTTTCCTGAACGACGAGCGTACGATTCCTAACCCTAACCAGTGTGCTTAGAATGTTAACTTTAGTGCATCGCGTCATCAGATAAAAAAATAAATCTGCTTAGCGCAAAGCCAGACGAAGAGGTGCGCGGAGCTTGAGGAGCAGATGCGCGCGGAGCAGATGCGCGCGGCGCTTGCGGAGCAGACCGGTGCTGTTGTGTTGCCATTTTAGATACTGCACTCAGGAATTTCCCCATGCTGCATCATTGGTAAAATAATTATTACAAATGTGTTAAATGTGTGCTCGTAGTTGTGTAAAATAATGCGTGTTTTTAATATAGAAAGTTATTTGTTTTGTAAAGCAGTGTGGCTTTCGGTTTAGTTTGTTACCTCAGATTTAAGCTATTTAATTTGGATGTGATTCAAATGGCGCGAGACACAGAACATAGACTCAAGTAACTTTGCCACGCTTAAAGCTTAGAGGTAGAATATAATTAAAGTTAGTCTCCGTGTGCACAAACGGAGGAACCGCGAACCGTACCCGAGTCTACTTGAAAACAGTTGTCAGTGCGCGGTTAACGAGAACTTCACGACTGTTTAGAAAACGTGCACGCTGCTTTTTCCTGGCGCGAAACGACCTTCCGTGCCTCGAAACGCAACTCCTGCGATCGGTTCTCTTTTAGATGAAATGGACAAAAAGTGATGCTCGTGCACCCACAGTGCTGCTTTCAAGAGCTTCAGACGTGTTTAAAAATATTTATATTTTTGTAAGCAGCGGTTTCCCTTTCGCTTCAAACCAATCTTTGAATAGATTATGGGCCTAACGTTACCTGTGTGCGCATGATAATCCTTTCATTGTCACACACATAATGTTTTTCACCTGCTTTCTTTTGCTTACAGTTATTTTGGTTAATATGGTTTAGTTATCATTTTTCCCCATCCCCATTTATGTGTAGTTAACTGGTGATCTGGGACCTTTAGCCAGGACAGACTTCTGTGCATAGTTTTAGATACATGACAATATATATATATATATATATATATTCAGTTCAAAGTCTAAATCAAGTAATTTTCGCATGTCAAACGCAAATTTATGCATATAAAACAAAAACAACAAAACTGTGGCTAGTGAAAATGGCGAGTAAAAATGGCGAGTGGCTAGTAATGTTAGAAATCTACTAGCCACAGTGGCTAGTGATAAAAAAGTTGATGTCCAGCCCTGATAGTAATTAATCTGCCTTGTTTTTGAACTGTGCAGGGCTGTAGCTGCTTAATTAGGCCTACTATGCTACTGTATATCAATACCGGTTATTATGGTGGTACTTGGAGAGACAATTTTTTTCTGAGGTGGTACTTGGTGAAAAAGTTTGAGAACCACTGCGCAACTGCAATACACCTAAAACACGGATTGCCGTAAAACTCGTCTATGGCAGAGAAGCGTTTTCTCTCGTTAACTGCAGGAAAAAAGTTCATTCATTCATTCATTTTCTTTTCGGCTTAGTCCCTTTATTAATCCGGGGTCGCCACAGCGGAATGAACCGCCAACTTATCCGGCATTTTGTTTTACGCAGCGGATGCCCTTCCAGCCACAACCCATCTCTGGGAAACACATTCATACATTCTCATTCACACACATACACTATGGACAATTTAGCTTACCCAATTCACCTGTACCGCATGTCTTTGGACTGTGGGGGAAACCGGAGCACCCGGAGGAAACCCACGCAACCACGGGGAGAACATGCAAACTCCACACAGAAATGCCAACTGGCCCAACCGGGACCTGCCCCAACCGGGGATCGAACCAGCGACCTTCTTGCTGTGAGGCGAACGTGCTACTCACGCGCCACCGTGGCGCCCAGGAAAAAAGTTAAACGATATAATTTATCGATTTTACACAAACCATAACGCCAGCCATACATGAACAACACAAATAATGTCCTTCAATTTGGTCACGTCCAGTGGCCGTCATCCTTGAATCAACCTCTATCACTGTAAACTGCTTGCTTTTCTGTCTGTTCCACTACTCTGTTTGTTAGATGTTTGCTCCAACAAGCGCGTCAAACACAAAAAAACGCCTAATTCGCGCCACAGGATGTCTAACCCAATCTTTGCATTGACTTCACATGTAAATCACTCATGCTTCATCCGCGTCTGCTTACTGCACAGGCTGCAAAATATTCTCCCCCACTTTTAAGGAATGTTTAGATTGTGAGGGCGTAGGTGAGATGTCATTTTTCGAGAGTTACTCAAATACATCACATGCGCTGCGTATGCGACGTCTAGAAGTTATGTAAAACAATTAATTGCAAACTGAAATAAATATTATTTGATTATACGGTTTAGAATTGGATGTTTTATGAGATTATTTACACTTGCAGCGAAAATTTGCGACTTTTTGTTGATTTTGCGTTAAATACAGTGATTGCGGAATCACGAAAAACTAGGGGGTCTGGTAATGAATTAATATTACTCCATAGTTAAATGAATAGATACACTATAACTACGTCACCTTAAAATAAAGTGTATGCTAAATACCTTAAAATTCTTCATTTTAAAAACATCCAAAGTAATCTCACAGTGTAATACTATTAAAATATTATATATTTTGTGCAATAAAATTAAAATTTCACATTCTCAGACAAAATGCCCACCTATACTGTAATCACCATCCAGATTTTTACTAAACATGTCATATCTGACGTCAGAAATGTCATATTAACTAACGTTGAAATGTTTTCATATAGAGCCAAAAAAGTGATTAAACATTGTTTAATATAAATAATAATATTACTATAATTAATTTAAAATGTAATACATTTTAAAATAACTGTGACAAAGACCTGTCTGAGTTCATCCACTGTTTTACTACAAAATTTCCAGGTCTTTTCCAAGATTTTCAGGTAAATATTCATGACCTGATGTTTCATGTAATGTCTACATACGCATGGTAAATAAGAATAACGCATGTTCAAATTTATTACAGCATAGTTTATATTCATTTTTATATCTGTAAAATAGCCTTTAGGAAATATCTTGCTGTGATTTATGAGAAGAGTACAAATTAGCACCCACAGTATTGTACCTCTGTAGTTAAAGATTGTTTCTGAATGCGACACTGAAAATATCGCTTGAATGAAGGTAAAAGTGAAACTGTGAGTTACTTTTTTTACCCCACACAGAGAACGTTCTGTGAAGTAACAAACTACGCAATTGTATTTAAAATTTACCCAATGTTATCCTCTCAAATATATTCAAGTACACAGATATTTGTTAAAAGGGTGGTTCACTGTGATATCATATTTTAAACTTAAGTTAATGAGTAATGTAGCTGTGTGAACATAAACATCATCTCTGAATGTAATACGCTCAAAGTTGAATGCAAAGGAAGACATTGGCTTTTACAGAGTTAGCGAATGAAGTTTGGGGACTAGAAACATCCTGGTAAATGATGTCCTAAACCCTTCAGGTTACAAGCATACACCCCGCGCAGTGAAAGGGCGTGGCCAGATGTGCTGCAATGTTATAGCAGGACACTTCCTGGTGACATGGAGCCGATTCGTGAATCTTAGAACATTATGTTAGCTGACCAAACAGAGCCTATTGAAGGCGGGCTTTTGGAGGAACTAGGAAATATGACAGTCGTTTTCATTTTGGCGGAGTAGCATTATATAATCAAAGTAATATATATGAACAAACAACATGCTTTTTTTACAAATAAAGCATGAGCACACATTGCTTTGCACCCTATAAACACAACTAAGCCTTAAAAATACACTCTAGACCACCCCTTTAAACAAATTTCCATTACTTTTCCAAAACATTTTGGGTATAATTGTTTTTCAAAAACTTTTCCAGGCCTGGAAAATGCCTTGTCAAAATTCCATGACTTTTTCAGGACCGTATAAAGCCTGTTCTTTTAATTAAACACAAAATAAGATCTTCTGGAAAAAAAAAACTGCAAACTTGTAACTATTGACTTCCATTCTTATTATGTGATTCAAGTCAGTGGTTACTGGTTTGTAAGCTTTCTTCTAAATATCTACTTTTTTATGTCCCAAAATTTCCATTTTTTGGTAAACTATCCCTTAAAAAGGAGTACAATTAGTGAAAATTGGTGAAAAAAATACAACATTTAAATAGATTTTAATCATATATCGTATAGTAAATGTAAAGTTTTTCCTAACTATTTAATACAAGTACTTTTTATTTATCTTAAATCAGAAAGAATACAATCAGAATTTTAATATTTACTAATAGAAAACATCAGAGGAGAGAGTGAAGAAACACGACCAGGACGTTCTGTTGGCTACATCTGAACATGTGCCTCATTGCTAGCACCATTTAACCCAGACACAATCCACACGTCTTCTGGCATTTATACTCACTCTGAGAAGATGCCAGTCGTCGCATACAAACACACTGATGTAGTCCTTACACTCCCGTCTCTCTGCCAGAGCCATATAACGGCCATCTGCAGTGAAGTCCATACCTGAAACATGTTGATAGATTTAAACACAGTCAGTCAGTCATTCATTCAAGTCACAGAGGTTTGGTAGAAAGACTGTAAGTAGGTCATGTGATACATTTCAACACATAGGAGTTCAACTGTCTAGGGATGACACTATCTAAAGACACTATAGAAGGTGGTGAACGCCAACCTGTGTATTTCTGGTTAAGTGGATAGTGTAGTTTAGGTAAGTCGTCTTTGGACGTTGAAGATTTATTTTTCACATTTTTGTTTATTAGACTAGATTAGAAGGGGTTTGATATTAGTAAGACTGTTTTGGTTTTGATTGTTTCTTTGACGGGCGGATTGGTGCAGTGGAAGCAGTAATGCAATCAGAATCAGTTTTATTGCCAAGTGTGCTTCACACACACAAGGAATTTGCTTTTGCTACAGAAGCTTCCAGTGTACATAAAGTGACAAGTGACAACACAGAATAAATATAAAAAAAGAAGACGATAGACATTAAACAGAGATGCAGTCAGTCCAACGATCTGGATGTTGAAATGTATGTGCAGATTTGTTATAAATATACAGGTTATAACGTGCTGTGTAGAAATGCGTAAGTATTGCATTGTATACTGTTATAAGGTGCTGTGTAGAAATGTGCAAGTATTGCATTGTATACTGTTATAAGGTGCTGTGTAGAAATGCGTAAGGAGAAGTTTTGCATTGTATATTGTTATAAGGTGCTGTGTACAAGTGCGTATGAGAAGGTATTGCACGTTTATTGCACAGTAGGAAAAATATTAACTGTTCATGAGGTAGATGGCCTAAGGAATGAAACTTTTTTTTAGAATCGAAGTATCGGTCCGTTCTGGTAAAGAAGGAGCTGAGCAGAAAGGCAAAACTCTCAATTTAACGGTCAATCTACGTTCCCACTCTCATCTGTGGTCATAAGCTTTGGGTCAAGACCGAAAGGACAAGAACTCGGATACAAGCGGCCAAAAGGAGTTTCCTTCGCAGGGTGGCAGGCGCACCACTATGGATGGGGTGAGGAGCTCTGTCACCCGGGAGGAGCTTGGAGTAGAGTCGCTGCTCCTCCACATCAAGAAAAGTCAGTTAAGGGGGCTCAGGCATCTGTTTCAGATGCCTCCTGGACGCCTACCTAGGGAGGTGTTCCAGGCATGTCCCACTGGGAGGAGGCCCCAGGGAAGACCCAGGACACGCTGGAGGGACTAGCAATTCTTGTTTGTGGTTGTTACTTTGAGTACAATTCTCCCTGAGTGTCTGTTTGAACCAGATCCTTGGTTAAGTGTGCGACCCCACTCCCCTAGATTGCCCAGGGGTTGTAACACTATAGATTGCATTTCTTGTGGTTGATTTTTTTATGGACCAGATATAATATAGAGTTGAAGTCAGAATTATTAGCCCTCCTAAGTATATTTTTGCCCCCAATTTGTGTTTGATGGAAAGAAGATTTTTTTCAACACATTTCTAAACATGATAGTTTTAATAACTCATCTCTAATAACTGATTTCTTTTATCTTTGTTATGATGACAGTAAATAATATTTGATTAGATATTTTTAAGATACTAGTATTCAGCTTAAAGTGACATTTAAAGTGGGCTAATAATATTGATCTTAAAATAGTGTTAAAAAAACGTAAAACTGCTTTTATTCTAGCCTAAATAAAACTAATAAGACTTTCTCCAGAAGAAAATATATTATATGAAATACTGTGAAAAATAATTTGCTCCTAAACATAATTAAAAAATATTTGAAAAAGAAATAAGAATTTAACGGAGGGCTCATAATTCTGCAACTGTATTTGTTGAATTGCGATCTTATACTATGTTGTTATCGATGCCTTGCGATTTCTCATTATCAATCTTTCCTTATCGATTTTTCGATAATATTGATTTATCGTTACATCCCTAGAATGATTTCTAAAGGAACATTTGACACTAAAACTGGAATAATACACAAACACAAATTACACGAACAAGTTAGACTTGAAAATACACAATATAACATAGAGTGCTAACATTCTTCAAAATAAATGTTAATAATTCTTACAGGATTAGAACCACTTGAGGCTGAATTAATGTTCGTTTTTGGGTGAACTAACCCTTTAAAATGTAAAAACAAATTTAGAGAAAATTACTGAAAACAAAGACACAGTCACATTCATTCATTCATTCACATTCCTTCAGCTCAGTCGCTTATTTATCAGGGGTTGCCACAGCGGAATGAACCACCAACTATTCCAGCATATGTTTTACACAGTGGTTGACCTTTCAGCTGCAAATCATAACTGGGAAACACCCATACACTCTAGCAGTTATACGCTACGGCCAATTTCTTAAATTCACCTATAGTGCATGTCTTTGGACTGTGGCGGAACCCAGAGCACCCAGAGGAAACCCACAGTAACATGGGGAGAACATGCAAACTCCACACAGAAATGCCAACTGACCCAGCCGGGACTCAACCCAGCGACCTTCTTGCTTTGAGGCAACAGTGCTAACCACTGAGCCACCATGCCGCCCTTAACACGAAAACAACTTATAAATATTACTGTAAAAACATCAGCTCTCTGAAGTACTTCAAGCGCATTGAGACAGTTTTGTTAGCATCTTGTTAGGAGGAGAAACCTTTTTACTGTTGTTGAACTCCTTTAAATCATGCGCTCCCCCAAACAAGACGAAGGTCAATTATGTTATGAATGGAATTGCGCTCCATAACTTTGACCCCTGACAGCAAAAGATAAATGACTAAAATGCTCGTAATTCACTCTGTTAGACGGACAACGTGACACCGGCACAGAAACACCTTTCAACAAGTTTTCCAGCAGCTGATCTGAAGGTTACAGCTCAATCCACAGCCCGTTGGCCAGAAAACGACAATCTTTGGCAGTAATGCGTGATATGAAGCTAACGTCTTCTGGAGCGTGCGTTCTCTACATGTTGACAGCAGGGGTTATGAGGACTATGTGCTATTTTGCCAGCTGTTTGGGGGAGCTCATGTCTGGCTGGATGTCCAGGGACTTGTATTACAGGTAAATACTTTCCCATGATTCATTTGCGACCCTGTCCTTACATCTCCTCTGGCACAAACCGTTTATAAAACCACAACCCCAAATCAGAAAAAGTTGGGGAGGTATTATAAATGCAAATAAAAAAAAGAAAGTTGACATTCCTGTTATTCAGATCTTAAATATTGGTGTGAATAATAATGTGATTTGAAACAGGTGGTGTCAACAGGTGATTTATGATTTGGTACAAAAGCATCCAAGAAAGGTCTAGTCCTTTAGGAGCAAAGATAGGACCAGTTTGCCAACAAATACATGAGAAAATGACTGAAATGTTTAAAAACAATATTCCTCAAAAAAAAAAAAGATAGGAAAACATTTGGATATTTCACCTTTAACAGTGCAGAGCATCATTAAAAGAATCTGGAGGAATTTCAGTGCGTAAGGCAAGCCTAAGCTGAACCGTGATCTTCGCTCCCTCAGGCAGGGGCGCAACTGCACATTTAGTGAGGGGTATGCGGGTTCGAGTTTTGCAAAAAACTCTTAAAGGGCAAAAAACACTTAAAAATGTAATCACTTCACACATGCATACTATGAGAGGTGTCAGGTCTGTCTTTGCGTGAACAATTGACTGAAACTATCACACCTCTTACAAAATGAAATAAAAAAAGACTCAAATGTTTAAAATAAACCGAGATAAACTGCCTGAAATGTTTTATTTTATCAAAATGTCATGGGCAAACTTTTTTTTTTAACTAAACTGAATTAGGTTGAGCAAAAAAAGGTTACCAAAAGGCCTGCTGTATCAATAAGATACATAATAAATTTTAAAAAATATGTATATGGTATAAAAATGGATCTCGATAGAACGATTAATAAACATCTCAGTTCCAGAAAATTTATATAGGGGAATATTTTAATCCAAATATTATTTTCTATCTTGTCTGAAATATATTCAGGAGGCCCACACGGAATCTGCGCGTGCAGAAATCTGCAGATGTGTGTAAATTTAATATTTACTCAGTTTTTAAAGTTTGTAGTTATGATAATCCTAAAATCATTCAGCATAAATCCAGATTTTTTGAAAAAATGTCCGCAGATTCTGTCTGGCCCTAACATTCAGGTCTGTACTTACAAACAAACATTTTGTGTGATCCCTCTTATTTTGGCAAAATAATTTAATTAATTAATAGTGAATAATAATAAATAAAGAATATTTTTCAGATTATTTTTATAACTTTTGACCTCAACTGTAAGTATGATTTGAGTTTTTTGCGCCACTGCCCTCAGGCTGCTCTGCATCAAGAATTGTCATTTATCTATAAGCAAAATATCCCCACATGGGCTAGGGACTACTTTGGAAAAATTGTCAAGTCCATAAGTGTCCATAAGTGTTCGTCGACTTCTCTGGGCGCTTAGGCATCTGGGATGGACAAAGTGAAAACATGTACTGAGATAAGATGAATCAATATTTCGGGTATTTTTTGGGAAAATTTTTTGGGATGTCGTGGGTAACTTGGTAACTTGCACTTCTGTGATGACACCATTAATGCTGAAAAGTACATCGAGATTTGAGCACAATAAGCTGCCTTTTTTTTCAGGGACGCCCATGCATATTTCAACAAGACAATGCGAAACCGCATTCTGCACACATTACAAAGTACTGGCTGCAACGGAAGAGGTTACAAGTACTTGACTGACCTGTCTGCAGTCCAAACCTGTCTCCAACAGAGAACGTGTGGTGCATTTTAAAGGGCAAAATATGACAACGATGACCCCTTACTGTTGCACACCTTAAGACTTGTTTGCAGAAAGAATGAAACAAAATTACACCTGAAACACTTCATCACTTGCTGTCTTCAGTCCCTGAATGTCTTTTAAGTGATGT
>CAIGQQ010037091.1:77409-91990 GCA_903798035.1 Danio albolineatus | reverse complement strand
CCAGAAATTTGTTAGAAGCACTCATATGCTTTAAATGTTTGTTTCTATGTTTGTTTATTTAACTACTATCTTCATTTATAACACTTCATTGTTGCATTTCGTGTTTCTTTATTCTCTATTTCCACCTGAAGATATCCCGAGGTCCCTAGAGATTATGCAGTGCCACAGATGCGATCCAAGACCTGTGAAGAAATGATGCCAAGGTATCCATAATCCTGGACCAGGCCTTATCCTGAACTGATGCTGTGGCATTCATGGAGGAGCGGAGAGTATGAGACTGATTCCTGAAAGACTCCAGTGGCAGACAAGTTTTCGCATAGATTCCGTGGGCCAGCCTGAACACCCACTGGTGACCTACTCTCATCTGCAGTTCTCCATGATGGATGTCCAGCGTTCTCCAGCCTCCGGCACCTTGACTGCAGCTCTGCACAGAAAGCCAGAAGAGAAATGGTCGTGCCCACCTGAGCCTGGTTTCTCTAAACGTTTTTTCATTCACTTTCATCCATTGGTGAAATGTACATCGATGGATTTGCTCTTCAGTGTTTGGACTTTCAGCAGTGAAAATTAAACCACACTTAACTGAACTAAACTGAAAATCAACTCTGAAAACTGGACTGACACAGTTTCAATTTTCTAGAACTTCTGTGTTAAGCTGCTTAAACACAATCTACATTGTAAAAGCGCAATAGAAATAAGCATGAATTGAATTGAATACAAACGAGGAGAGAAGCAGGAAGAGGAGTCTCATGTTGCACAAAAAGCAGTGTTGCAGATGGTGACTGTTCAAGCAAGTGGAGGAAGGAGCAGAGAACGGGGAAAGAAAGAGGGCATGGCATAGGTGGATCTGGAAGAGTAGGATGGATCAGAAACAATCAAAGGAGAGGTAACAACAGGTCAAACACTGTTCAGACAAGCACAAGCCAACACGAGCAACAAATGAGGGAAGCTGAACAGGGGTAAGGAGGGAAACAGGGTAAGGAGAAAAGGTTGGGTGAGTCACGATTTCCTATACTTTGCAATAAAGAAATGCTTTAGCTAACATGCTGTAATCCAATCATGACAGGTGTAATAGAACAAGCAATAGCATTCCTTGAGAACAAACATGAGACAACTGAAACTTCTGCTAAATATTTACCAGAGCTATATGTGAAAATGTTTACACTAAAGATGACGGTTAATGCATAGATTCAGCATCAGGGAGGTCAAATCATCAGCGCTACAACCTAAGATGAGCAGAAGATTCTGGTGCTCCATTGGTGTAGCTGGGATGAGATGTTACAGCCCTTTCTAATGTTCATTTTTAGTTTCAGAGCACTGTCTGCTGAAGTTTATGGGTAGAGACCTGATGTTTCATTTGAGCATTATGATTTCTAGTAACAATGATGGCCTAGAAGTACAAATGTCACAATTTCAAGAAATAAAATTTGATCAAAATCTAGTGCTATATGCATATGAACTGAAACATGTGAGCAAAGCTGAGAATACAGTGAATCTATAACTCATGGAAACAGCCTCTATGCGTACTATCCCCACAAACACATGTTTTATGAAGTCTGAAGTTTGCATTGCATTGCGTAGGTACGAGAAGGGCATGGTGACGAATATTTGAAACAATGGTTCAGAGAGCTAGAAAAGTCAGATATGTTAGTGTTAAAGAGAATGTATAAAGATAATCAGACTGAAGCTAACAGCTTCTTTCACTTACTGCCTTTGCTCTTCACCCTGTATAATGTCGCTTGTGTGTTTTGGGGTGCAGTAGAAGCATCTGTGGAGGCGTTGGAGCTGCAGCTGAAGGCAGTGGAAGCACATATCTGTGATATTGAGATCAAACAACCACAGCTCCGGGAACATTGAGCCTTGCAGTTAGTGTGCAATTCAATCTTAATACTCCTTCCACCTTAACCCCTTGTGTTTCTCTGTCCAGGTCCAGTACACCAGGGACGCGGTACCCTCAGGAGTTGTTCACACGATGCCAAATTACTGCAGCTCCTTGGTGCACCAGCGACAAATCCTAGCCTCGACCCGGGTTTTAGTGTTCGAGACCCTCACAGAGAACCGCTTCGGCCCCCTCTGTGAGACGAGACATCACAATCATCAGCGATTCCATCGTTCGTCACGTCCGTGTGGCTTCCACTAAAGGTAACAATGTACACAGGCACTGCTTTTCCTGGTGCTCATGGTCAGGATGTTTCTGCCAATTTTCCCCGCCCAGAGCAAATGAGTATCTACCGTCTGTGTGTGACAGTCTTACTATCCAACTGAGTGAGCACACTTTCATTCTGCCCAATCAGAACTAACAGGAAAGCGCGGACAAGTGGGATAATGTTCTGCTTCAGAAGCATTCATGCCCGATTCACACAGGAAAGTTGAGGCTGACGTTATCATCATAGCAGAGTCGGCCAGTGAAATAAATCCGCAATCGGCTGCTGTCTGAGCTGGGGTATTTGCATAAAGTGATCTAGTTGGCTGACACTTCCGTCAATCAGACCCACAATTCAGTTCAGCAAGCTTGACGTCACCCATTCAAAGTGATTGGGAAGCATTGATGCTGACGCATCGTGTGAATGGGGCATAGTAGAAAAATAAATCTAAAAAAAACAGCATTGGTAACATGGGAATATTTTGGTTTCAAAGCCACAGACACTGAACAAAACCAGGTCATTTTTAAAAGCTGTCGCAGAATTGTTGCCACGACTTACAGATTAGTAAACTCAAGCTTGACTACAAAATTAAATTGCAAATTAAATCTCAATTGCAATATCTGTCAAAAAAATCACAATTAGATATTTTCCCCAAATTGCACAGCCCTAGTTGAAGTAGGGTTGTCACGATAACATAAATTTAGGCCACGATACTATACCAACTGAAGTAGTGTTGTAATACTGTATTAACTCATAACTCAAATTGTCACAAATACTATATTTTATGTTAGAATACTTAAATTTAATACATAATTCCCTTTTGAGAACCTATTATTTGTTCAGATATTCTATTTTATTTGTATATACTGTGACTGTTTTGTTGTTATTGCAATAATAATTAAATAAATGAATGAATGAATGAATGAATGAATGAATGAATCATTGACCACACCATATGATCAGTCATGCAATGCAGAAAACTATGACCCGTCTGACTCGACGGCTCTGTTTTCAACACCGCCCCGCCTGTGTTCAGCTATACTGACCACCAGCTGCAGCTAAGGCTCAAGGCGAATACATCTAGAAATAGAAAGTGATTAAGTGATGAAAATATTGTTTTCTTAGTGTTTAGCTGTTGCTGTTTTCGGTTTTTCTCATCTGTAGTATTTTTTTTTCAGTCTTATCATGTAAGAATCCAAAGTAATTTCAAATGTCACTTTAGTCAGTTGTTCGTTTTTAGATATTGTCGTGTCGTAGTTGAGGCTAAACAAAATGAACTGATTCAGATGAGTGTTTGAAACCTGCAATACCACGAAAGGCACAAATTCTACATGTTTGCTGCCTTGTTAAAATTTGTTTCAATTAAAGTGATTATTTGCTTTTCTACTGATTACTTGCTGGCACAAATGTGTTAGCATTTGGTGACTTTGCCACATGCAACATGAACTATTGTAGAACCAATAATTATGATACTACCGTTTACAAACTGCGGAGGCACCGCCAGTATTTTGGAGCCATAGTATCGAGGTGCTACCGAAGCACCGGTAAACCGCGAAACCCTAAGTTGAAACCATTCAAATTACCAAAACAAAAAAAAAGAAAAAAGAACCAATTGATGTCATTTCTGGGAATGTGGTCCTATTGCAGAGTCAAATTAGGGGGGATCACTCTGATTGCAATAGCTCATGGGAAGGGCTCACAGGCCCAAAGTACACTTACTGTAGCTGAACTGGAGAAGGAGAAAAAGGCCTTCATTAAATCCAGAAAGAGCTCTCCAATCAACCCCAACATTGGGCATTCTGGATCAAATTTGATCCAAATTTAATCCTGCATCTATCTTACATATCATATCTATCTTATCTGAACCTCACAGCTGTGTTGACTTTGTCAATGAAATCTGTTCCCCTAGGTTGCGCTTCCTGCTGCACAATCCAGAGATGGAACTTTTGTGGATGGATCTGCATCTAGACTGCCAGAGACAACTCAAAAACTGTTTAGGTAACACAGCACACGGCACGCTGAAAGAAGAACCATTGCCATCAAACTTATCAGCACAAGCAGCTGAATTAATCACACTGAGGGTGCTTTCACACCTGCCTTATATAGTTCGGTTGAATTGCACTAGAGTTCGTTTTCCTTCTCGGTGCGGTTCATTTGGGCAGGTGTGAATGTAAAAATCGCACTCGGGTGCGCACCAAAAACGGACCAAAAAAGCGTTCATAGACCTACTTGAAGAGGTGGTCTCAATACGCTTTCAAACGAACCCTGTATCGGTTCGTTTGTGGTGTGAACATGATCCAAACTAAAACAGACCTAACCGCAAAAAGTACTGCACCTTTTTGGACTAATCCAGCTGCCGTAGTCCGATGCGCTGTCCCATCTTGTGGGGTTTGGAGGAAAGATATTCATTGACAGCACTTCACCAACAGTTTTAAACAGAGAGAGAGAGAGAGGGAAAGAGAGAGAGGGAAAAACATTACCTGATAGATCGTTGGTAATATTTCCGGAAGATGACCATGTCGTAGTGATGTGGATTTTGTCACATGACTGCATTTTGGTTCGTTTCAACTGGTTTGGACCAAAGCAATCAGTGTGGGACCCAAAAGGACCCAAAACGGCAGAAAAATGCTACAATGTATCATTCGTTGCCCTTTCTCTGGACCAAATAAACCGAACCACAGATGTGAAAGCACCCTGACAGACACATGCAAATGGACAAAAGACAAAGAAGTTAACATTTACACTGACAGCAGTTATGCTTTTGGAGTGATGCATGATTATAGCACCTTGTGAAAACAGAAACCTGTAGCCTGTTGTATTGATGTACATGAGAATCAGAACACAGTAATTTAAGTCCATTTGAAATGTTTTTTGGCAGGCACAGATCTTAGAGAGTGGGACCAGCCCTGGGCGAAAATGATATGCTTAACTTTTGTCGATATTTGTCTCTTGTTCTTTCTGAAATATCTCAGCAGGTCAAGGATGCCTTTCCAGCCCCAGCGGAGGGAGTTTGTGGTAATTAAGGACTAGCGAAGGAAGGAATGGAAGTCCAAGCAGTGGAACAGCCCATCGCAGGTCCTTCTGATAACACACACAGTGGTGAAGGTCGCAGAGAGAGCTACATGGGTACATGCAACTTACTGCAGGAAGGTGCCAGAAGATGCCAAAGAGATGATTGACCTGCTTAATTATAGTGTGTAAGCATGTACTGGGGTAGGCCAACATAAGATGACAAGAAGACAAGTTTTATGTATTATGGCAGAAGAACAGCATCACTGGAGGTGACTGATGGCCTGCTTAAAACCAGGACAAATAAGAGATAAAACACCCGACTATTGTTCTTAGCAGACAACAACACTGATGGACACGTCATTGACCAAGGAATGAAAAACATCACAAAGGCTATGATGAGACTGTCTGCTAGAGAAACAGCCATCAAGGTATTGAGGGTTTAGGACAGCCACAATGCTGGTGGCTTTTCAGATACAGCGTGTGGTGTAAATGTCCATCACAGAGGGAAGAGCAACTTCGATGATCTCAGCCGTCCTCACTATCCACTGTAGTGTCTTGTGATCGGATATGGTGCAGTTCCTAAACCAGGCAGTGATGTAGCTGCTCAGAATGCTCTCAATGGTTCCTCTGTAGCAGCTTGTAAGCACGTGTGGTGGAAGCTGTGCCTTCCTCAGCTTCCTCAGAAAGTACCTTCTTTGTTATGGAGCTGGCGTTGAGGAACCAGGTGAGGTTGATCCAGGTGAACACGAACACGATCTCCAATGAAGCGCCGGTGATGTTCAGTGGAAAGCGGTGATGTTGTTTCCTCCTGAAATCAACAACCATCTACTTTGTTTTGGCATCATTCAGAGACAGGTTGTTTTCTTTACACTAGTCTGTCAACTTCTCCACTTCCTCTCTGTATGATGTCTCATCGTTCCTGGTGATGAGACCCACCACGGTTGTGTCGTCTGTGAATTTGGCGATGTGGTTCGAGCTGTGCATTGCTACACAGTCGTGGGTCAGCAGGGTGAACAGCAGGGGACTGAGCACAAAGCCCTGAGGGGCCCCGGTACTCAGTTTGATGGTGTTAGATGTGCTGTTTGCGATCCGAACCTTCTAAGGTCTTCTAGTCAAAAAGTATTAAAAATGTACAATGTAATGTGTGACAACAAAAGAGGAAGTGTTTGCTCAGAAACACACAGTGACAAACTCAGTTTTGAGTAACATCAGGATCTGATTCTGATGTGTTGACAATTTCGGATTCAGAGCTTTTCCAGCACTTTACCATGAAAGTCGTAAAGGAATTACAAAATGGCACCTGAACCTGCAAGTGTTACATCTGCAAAGTTCTTGGAAGTCCAGTTCTGCTTGCTGTCAAAAATCTCCCAAAAGATTTCCAAAGATTGAACAGTGCTCTTACAAGCAGGGCTAGGCAGAAGAGCTGTATATATTGCAGATGATGCTGGTCATACTGAGGTGAGCCATGTTGGAAAACTGTTTAAATATATTTTGCATACATAAAAGTTATCACTTACACTTTTTTGTTGTGTTTTTCAGTTTTAAAAAGGAGGAGGAGCTTTACCAAATTGATGTTACCTATACGTAGTTACTTGTTCCTATGGCTTCTAATAGCCAGATAACCAAAGTTCTACTTCAGGACTATCCAAAGTTTATGGGGGGGTTGGCTGCTCCAAAAAGCCTCAGGTAAGTTTATGATACCATATGCATTTTCATATGTTTGATATTTTACCATCAGTGGTGGAAAGAGTACTGAAAAATCATACTCAAGTAAAAGTACCATTTTTTGTCTAAAAATGTAGTGCAAGTAGAGTAAAAGTATCTGTAGTAAATATTAAAGTATGAGTAAAAAGTAACCCTTTCAAACGTACTCAAGAGTAGTGAGTATTATGCTGTAAAAAGCTGATGCATTTACTGTACGTTTAATTTGTTAATGTGTGTAAACATAACGTTCTGTAGTGCATTTAGTTATTACCCAGCAGCCATGCCATAAGATGTTAATATTAGGTTAGATTTAGGTTGTGATGTCTGGTGACCAAAATTAAATGTCAAGTCAGTGTCTAAGGACAATGTTATTTTGATGTCCAATAATGACGTCAAATGACATTGATATTTGGAGGATTTTTAGGAAAATGTTAGAAAGTGACCAAAATCCATCATCAACCTAATATCTTAAACCAGCGTCACAATGACATCAAACACTGACATTTAGTCGTCAGGTATGGTAACCAAAATCCAATGGATGATAGACGTCAAATTGGTAACGTCCACACAACATCAAGCTATAATATCATTAGACGTTGATAAATGATTGATTTTAGGTTGGACGTTGGACATTGACGTCAGCCTGACGTTGAGTTCTGATGTCAACACGATTTTCATTTCCAAACAAAATGCAACGTCCCCACGACATTGGAAGACAACTTCAATCTGACGTCTTGTGCCTTTTGGGTATTTAAGGCCATTTCAGTGTTACAAGTTAGTTGTTTATTTTACTGTATGTTTGCTCTGTTACAGTTAAGAAACATTGTGACATTGCTATAATCATGCTTTTTTATTCCGATAGAATCTAAATCTAACAAGAATTGGCGTCATGGTGGTGCGGTGGGTAGCACAGTCACCTCACAGGAAGAAGGTCGCTGGTTCCAGCCTCGGATGGGTCGGTTGGCATTTCTGTGTGGAGTTTGCATGTTCTCCCTGTGTTCACGTGGATTTCCTCCAGGTATTCCTGTTTTCCCCTCAAGTCCAAAGACATGCGATATAGGTGAATTGGGTAGGTGAAATTTTCCGTAGTGGATGTGTGTGTGAATGAGTGTGTAAGAATGTTTCCCAGTGATGGGTTGCAGCTGGAAGGGCATCCGCTGCGCAAAACATATGCTGGATAAGTTGGCGGTTCATACCGCTGTGGCGACCCCTGATTAATTACGGGACTAAGCCGAAAAGAAAATGAATGAATGAATGAATGAATAAATAGTACATCACGAATTCATTTATCTAACTCATGTTTTTGGCTTATCTTGAGTCACTGTGATGCACATATAATACGTTTTTCTATTCTGATTATTTCAGAATTTTAGATTTTTTCTGTGGAGTAGCCCTGCAGTATTTTCCCACAAGAATGATGCAGTTCTATTTATGAACTACTAGAACACCAAAACGCTCTGGACTGCTGCTTTAAAGAGCCCCTATTATGAGTTTTTAAAAATGACCTTCTATGCAGTGTGTAACACAGCTCTAAGTGAATGAAAACATCCAGCTGAGGTTTAAATCTGAAAGTGCACTGTGTTTACAACTATTGATTTAGCAGCAGAATAGTCGTGTAAATGAATTGTGTCAGTATCAGATGTTTTGCCTGAATGCATCGACGTCGACACAGTACATCACCAAATATGTAGTACTGGATCCTTTAGAACCTGAACGCACCTTTCCCTTCAGATACTAGCAGCATGTGGGGGATCATGGGACTGACCATGACACGAAGATGACAATCACTGACAGATGGAGATTCGGCTGCAGGAAATAAACAGGTAATTTTCACAATAATATCACAGAATAGCTAACCGTGTGATGTATTTGTTCCTGTCATTTGTCTGATGATTCCTACAATAACCTATTCTGCAACGCGGGATTCGCCAGCCGTTTGCTATTGAAGGAGCAGCAGAGACTATTATGTATGGGACTTTGTCAGACTTCATATGGACCAATTTCGTCTTCCTCCGAATTATAACATGTAAGTGTAATTCAAATTGTTGCCTCGTTTTGTGTAGTTTGCTAAATATGTGTTTAATTGTGTGTTGTAACTTGTAATCACCCTGTGCGATTTGTAATCACTTATTTATTACAGATCAATGCTTGTAATGTAAACCTCAGATTAAATCTGTATGGGGCTATTCACATATTGCACCCAAAACCGTATTGAAAACGTGATGCGTGCTTCTTCCTTTTCTGATTTAAATACGGTTCTGAGTTAAATACATGATCTTCTGCCGTTTGCCTTTGCTATGGCCATCATCAGCGGTTTCTCACACACACGGCACAGACAATTTTCTACTTTTTACACTGTGTGGATTAATACAGAATGTGTGTCGCTGTTATTACTTGGGGTAAGGGTTAAATGTAGAGTAACATGCTGGTGTTTAACTGCATTTCTTTATTGCATTTCTGCATTGGGCTTACATATACTCTGTGCTACTACATAGTCGCGTTGGGCGTTTCTCTCTGTCTCGCGCTGAACTCAGTAGACCAATCACAACAGACTGTTTCATTGGACCAATCACAGCAGATGAGCATCATGCAAAGGAGGGCTTTGGGAACAAATGAATCGCTGAACATCATATGGTAGTCGTTGGGATAATTAGGTAAAGGTAAATGCATATTATAAACTAATGAAAGTGTTTTTTGACCTTGCATGCTTATCGTTGTTATTATTGTTAGAATCCACAAAACCAAAATATGACCCTTATATAATGCAAAATAGGGCCTATTTAGGCTGAGTAAAATCACTGATAAAGCCGCCTTTCCACTGCACAGGCCAAACGATAAGCGACAGACCGGAAGTCATTCATTTCCAATGGAGAGTAGTCCGGGAGCTGCGTGGAGTTCTGATCAGGGGAAATTCGGATCCGATTTGAGCCGCGGATCCGTTGAAATATTTAAACTCCTGCGACTAGACCGTATGCGACAGGCCGACCGGAAGTGATGTATTTCAGTGTTGTCCAAGCAGGTCCGTGCGCGTGAGATGACAAATAGGGGGTTTTTGTTATTTTCTTGAATCAGAAAAAGTCTGTATTTTTTAAAAGCATTTCTGTTCATAAATGAGTAATAAAAATATTATTATAGACATTTTTAGCGGCCTATGAGTTTCAGTATTCATTTATTTATCCATTCATTCAACCATGGTGAACACACGGAGATTAAAGGCTCTTGCTCTTGCACTCCTATTTTGGACACTGCGAGAATCCTTTATTTCGGACACTACGAGAATCAGCGTCTCCCCCATGGTGCCCGACAACACTGAAAACACTGTGCGACTGCCACAAGGGGGGCGTATTACGACAGTCGTGTCCATATGTCGTGTGCAGTGGAAAGGCGGCTTAAGTTGAGGAAGTATCCTGACACCATGTTGACCACTAATTATAAATATATCAAAATACCTTTTCTACAGTATCAAATGTTTGTACTATCAAGATCAAATTTACGAAAGCTTTATTTAGTAGATTACTCAAGTTTTGCAAGTCATGAAATCATAAGCAGACAATGTAGACCTGTCTGATTTCTTATTGACTCTTTTTTAGGGTGCCTGTCTGATTTGTGGAGAAGAGTTTTCTGCAGAAGTGATGCCGTACCAGGAAAGTACATGTGGAGAAAGGTATTGTAGAAATGTTTGCTGTGAACTGTAGTGACTGTGAACTTTTTTCTGTCCACATTAAAGACAAAACACACACACTAGTGCTGCACAATATTTTGTTTAAAGGGCACCTAGTTTACCCCTTTTTTCAGATTTAATACAAGTCTTTTGAATGTGTCTGTACATTTTCCGCTCAAAACATCCATCAGATTATTTATTATACCTTTTAGAAGTTTGTCATTTTTAGCTCTTTGCCAGAATCTTAGAATCTTTTAGCGGTTTTTGTGTACTGTGTCTTTAATGCTAGTCCTCCCCGCCCACCGTTCCCACATGCCTGTCAGCGTGCCTCAATCTCTGCCCTTGGCTGCCTCAGATAAAAGACAGACATGAAGGAAGCAGATCTCATGTAACGTTTGTGAGAAATACTACAGTAAGAACTTTACCAATGATTATTTAATTTGTTTGTTATGGAGTTGCAGCAATGAGACACACACAATGTCATTACAAAGTTCAGGCACACACAGTGGACACACACAGACAGCTTGCGCATTTAGCGTTTTTGCATGGCAAATGTGACATTTTTCCACTGCTGTATGGACATCTGTTATGTTAATGTACTAAATAGACCTGATTAACATCTACAAACCGGGATTGAAGTGTCTTCTTTTATAATTGTCCTGACACGTGGCTGTGGTGATGAAGTAAAGCTGAAGTAAATCGCTGTAATTCATTACAAACATGCACTGTTATAAAAACGTGCTAAACTTGTAAAACACTCTTGATCGCATTTGATGATGATTGATGATCACAGAGAGCTGAACAGATCTTTTAAACCCGGTTGCCTTGCACGTGTCCTGTCTTTTTGATATGATTATACGAGTTACTATGGAGACATGTTAATACGCAGCTGTCAATCAATTCGGCCGCACTCCTACGTCAAGTTGCGGTTAGCCTCAAAATTGATTGGATTTGGATGCTATTTTAACGTCAGGACATTTAAAAAAGAGACTTATTGTCTTTATATCACCCCAATATGACTGGAAACACTATACTTACACAAAGTTCTGTCCAAACAGCTTAAAAAAAGATAATATTCACCATAGTTGCCCTTATGTTAGCATTATTATTGCATTGTGCACATCCACAATAGTAACATTACTCCCAAAAAAACCCCATAACTTTTAAACATTTCAAGGGTGCACATTCACTACTTTGGATACAAATGTCACATTCATACATTCTGGGAAGTATTTTAAACGATACATTTACTCAAAGTAATATGAATTTATAACAAAATATATATTTGGAAAATCAAGGTTTTAAAACCGTCAAAATTTTCGATACCGTTCCTAAGGTATGTGTAAGATTTTTTATTTACATTTTTTTAAGGGCAGCAGTATTTCCAGCAAAAAATTATATCCAAAAATGCTGCTTAATATTATAAACAAATCTGTGATTTTGAAACTATCGGAAGACAGCAGAAGTCAAGGATTCATATGAATTATTTAGCCTGCCATGTTTACTGTCCTGAAATATAATAAATGTTTCTCAAAATAAAATATTTTTTGTTCAAAAGAGAAAAAAAAGTATTTTTTTACCCAGACATTTAAAAAGAATATTTTTTACAGCAGTAATCACAATACCGTGATACAGTGAAACCATGATGTTTTTGTCCAAGGTTAATATACCGTCAGAATCTTATACTGGCCCATGCCTAATTAGGACAACCATACCCACTAAAAAAGGGTCATATTAGTCTGTTTCTCTTTATCCTGAAGTCTGCATGATCTTGGATCCAACCAGTATGCTGAGCAGATTGCTGTCATGGTCATGGATAAACCGAGAACACAAGCCTGAATCCTACAAAGACCACAGTGACAGACGAGTCTCCGCATTGATCCCGTTGGCTAGTCTGAACCCCTGCCAGTAACCTTCTCACACTTGAAGCTTCTTGAACCTGTATGATTTCTTATTGTGTCTCTGATTTTTTTTAGGATGCCTGTCTGATATGTGGAGAAGAATCTTCTGCTGCAGTGATGCCGTACCAAGCAAATACATGTGGAGAAAGGTATTGTAGAGCTGTAGCGAGACATTCTTTTTTCTGTCCACAACAAAGACAAAACACACACTGGGGCTACACAATGTATCGTTTAAGCATTGTTATGGCATTGTGCACATCCACAATAATCACATTTCTGGATCTGCAACGTTGAGTCTTAGGGTGCTTTCACACCTGACTTATTTAGTTCGGTTGAATCGCACTAGAGTTGGTTTTCCCTCTTGTCGCAGTTCGTTTGAGCAGGTGTGAATGTAGCATACCTCGGTTGTAACAAGTGTTTATTTGAGTTAATGTTGCCTTTCTATGAACTCGAACCACCTCTGGCATTAACAAGGCATTTGCGTCCAAAGCAAATGATCATTCTCTATAAACCTTTGAGATGGTTGTGTGTAAAAATCCCAGTAGATCAGCAGTTTCTGAAATACTCAGACCAGCCCGTCTGGTACCAACAGCCATGCCACTATATAACTTAAATCCCCTTTCTTGCCCATTCTGATGCTCGGTTATAACTGCAGCAGATCGTCTTGACCATTGCTGCGTCCCAATTCGCATACTTATACTACACAGTAAAAGTATGTATCTTCTTTTGTGAAGGAAAAATATATACTTCTGAGTGTGTAACAGAAGAGTATGCAAGCTGTGGGACATACTAATTCCGCGTCAACATATTGTTGTGTTGCTTAGTTAAGAGCCCTGTCAATCATCCACATTTCTGTTGTGTTTAATTTCCTACCTTATTGGAGAAGCAGTAGCAGGATAATCTCCCATTCACGAGTCTTTCATGCAGAGAAATCTCCTCAGGTCTTTGGCTAATTCTGTATTCAGACGTTAATGTCCAAACACGTCTTTACATAAGTTCAGTATTTTTGATTTAAATATTAGATTTTTTGATTTAAATATTCTCCAGTGGGCTAAATATTAACTAGCAATTATACAATCATCTTTACTGAAGCCTCTCTACTTGATGGTTGGTCTCACGCGTCCATCATGTTTGTAGTTTGTTTACACTTTTCATCTGTTTTTTTAGTTCTAATCGAATTCACGTCCATCAGCGGTTAGAGTATGGACGCTTCTACACTTAAAATTTTGACCTGAAATAGTAAACCATCCGGGAGTGTTTGGCATACTCTGTTCAACATACTACGATCTGGGAAATAGTAATTATATTTTTTCACATACTATTTAGGACGGATAGTATACGAATTGAGACGCAGCTCACGTCTACATACCTAAATGCATTAAGTTGCTGCCATGTGATTGGCTGATTAGAAATTGTGTTATGTTCTGCATTATGTGTTAACGAGCAGTTGGACAGGTGTACCTAATAAAGTGACCGGTTAGTGTATATGTAACCACTAGTACAGTTTTGGAAGCAAACACACTGTCAGTTTAAAATGACCCTAAAGACATCTCTTTGCATTAGCATACACATAAAACACAAACGTATATCTTTTGATATCCAAATTGTAGCTGCATTGGTCTAAAAAATGATAGCCACGCTTCGTACTGATGTCTTTGCTGTTTGTTATAATCTCGCAGCTGACACCATGAAATCTACAAAAAATAAAGCATACAACATTCAAAATATGCATTTCTCAGTGTCTTTTTCACAGTCTCTGGTTTAAATGTCCGCTGGTATGCATATGAACCTGTTCGACAACTCTGAATCTAGTCTTTACACATTACGTTGTTTATGCAAACTGGCATAAAACAGCACTATACACAAAATGTAACAGACTTAAACATGAATTACCATGTGCGCCCTCTTGGACCATGCAAATTAATGGACTCTTTCTCTATGTATTGTTAACTTCTTTCTGCCACCATGTTAGTTTGACCCTTAATGCAATGGTCAAATGTCGCATTCATACATTCTGTCAAGTATTTTAAACAATAAATGAACTCAAAGTAATATGGGTTTATAACAGACACACAAATATACACAACTTACACAAATCCTCTAAAGGATTGTTAGGCTGCACTAATTAGGACATCCAGACCCAGCAACGCTTCTCCAAAAAA
>CAIGQQ010037085.1:13933-25150 GCA_903798035.1 Danio albolineatus | reverse complement strand
CCATCCATCCATCCATCCATCCATCCATCCATCCATCCATCCATCCAGCCAGCCATCAGTTATGCTCTGTTTTTCATCCATCTATCCATTACACCCTTTTTCTTTCCATCCATCCTTTATGTTATATACCTATATGGATCAATCCATCCATTCATCATGCCTTTTTTCTATCCAGCTATCCATCCATCCATCCATTAGGCCCTTTTTCTTTCCGTTCATCAGGTATGCCCTTGTTCTTTCTATCCATCCATCCATACATCCATCCATGCATTAATCCTCCAGTTATGCTCTTCGTCTTTCCTTCCATCTATCCATTACGCCCTTTTTCTTTCCATCCATCCATCAATCGATCCATCCATTATGCCCTATTTTTATCCATCCATCCATCCATCATGGCCTTTTTATATCCACCCATCCATCTATTATGCCCTATTTATATCCATCCATTCATCCATCTATCCATCCGTTATGCCCTTTTTTTCTCTCCATTTACCCATCCATCCATCCATCCATCCATCCATCCATCCATCCATCCATCCATCAGTTATGCACTTTGTTTTTCCATCCATCTATCCATTACGCCCTTTTTCTTTCCATCCATCCATTCATCATGCCTTTTTTCTATCCACCCATCCATTAGGCCCTTTTTCTTTTTTTATTTATCAGTTATGCCCTTGTTCTTTCCATCCATCCATCCATCCATCCATCCATCCATTAATCCTCCAGTTATGCTCTTTGTCTTTCCTTCCATCTATCCATTACGCCCATTTTCTTTCCATCAATCCATCCATCCATTATGCCCTATTTTTATCCATCCATACATCCATCCATTATGCCCTTTTTCTATCCACTCATCCATCCATTATACCCTTTTCTATCCACCCATTCATCCATTATGCCCAATTTTTATCCATCCATCCATCCATCCATCCATCATGCCCTTTTTCTATCCACCCATATATCCATCCATTATTCCCTTTTTCTTTCCATCCATCAGTTATGCCCTTGTTTTTTCCATCCATCCATCCATCCATCCATCTGTTATGCAACGTTTTCTTTCCATCTGTCCATCTGTTATGCCACTTTTTCGTTCCATCCATCCATCAATCCATCCATCCGTTATGCTTTGTCTTTCCCTTTTTCTTTCCTTCCATCCATTAATTTTGCCCTATTTTTATCCATCCATCCATCCATCCATCATGCCCTTTTTCTTTCCATCCCTCCATCAGTTATGCCCTTGTTCTCTTGTCTCCATCCATCCATCCATCCATCCATCCATCTGTTATGCTCTTTTTCTTTCTTTCCATCCACCCATCCATCCATTATGCCCTTTTTCTTTCTTCTATCAATCTGTCTATCAGTCCATATCAGTATCCATCTTAGCCACAATTAGGAGTACATTTTACTCATACTCTCAGTATTTGAGTATTTACAACAGATGTTTTTCCTTTTCAGCAAGCAGTGGTGCTATTACTTCATGCTTTTTCAATCCTCCTTCCACCACTGTTGTCATTTCGCACTTTTAAGAGAGTGGGTGTAGATTTCAGCAACAAAGCTCCGTCTTAGTGATTGTGTGTGTGTGTGTGTGTGTGTGTGTTGCGTGATGGCGCAGCAATCCACAGGGAAGTCTCTGCTTTTATTTTTCACCAACGCTTCACCATAGCTAGCGCTCCCGAGAGCCTCCAGCGCTCACGGTCACAAACATCAGCCGAGGGAAACCAGATTCACCTGAAGTCCTGGTTAAGACGTGCAATGAAGGATTCAATTTAGCAGACAGAAACACCTGCTTTCACATATGCTGGAGGAGTCCCAGCGAAGGGACCTGGCAGGAGAGGAAAGAACCCAGACTGCTGTACAAATGAAAGAAAAGCAGATGAAGATGAAGCAAAGCAAAAGGTTAGATCGGGACTGTTTGATGGACGCCTGACAGGCCCGTCTGTGAAGTTCAGCTGCTGTGGGATGTTTCGGCTAGAAACATTTAGCTCTAGCAAGATTGACAAATGATAGCAGTTCAAAAAGAGCATGCGTTAGGACCTATGGGGAATATGCAGGCTGTTGTTAAAGGCATAGTTCACGCAAAGCTGAAAATCCTGTCATTGAGTACGTTTACATGGACACCAATGGATCTTTAATATTAATATATTAATATTAATATTACTTATTATTATTATTATTATTAAAGTTATATTATTATTAATGGTATAAATATAATTTATAATACTTTTCTTTGCGTTTAATTATCAAAAATGAATTTAGTAAAGACACAGTAAAGATATTTAGACAATTTTAAAATAAATTATTTTTATTAAAAGAAATAAAATTAATAATGAAAGAATGTCATGTTTTTTATTATTATTATTATTATTATTATACTATTGTTTTTGTTAATATTATATTAATTAATATTAATTAATATTATATTATTGATAATAAATTATCTATCTATTAGTTATTCTATGTTTTCCTAGATTCATTTAGCAAAAATGAATCTATTAGTTCAAAAGAGACAGTAAAGATATTTCTAAAAATTCAATAATGATATTTTAAGTAAATTATATTAATAAAAAAGAAAGAAAAATAACTATGAAGGAATGTCATGGTTTCTTCTAATAATACACTGTAAAACCCAATAAGTTAAGGTAACTCAAACCGTTCGAGGAAACCGATTGCAACAAACCGTTAAGGTTCAAAAACTAATCTATATGAGTACTGTGAACTTACTCAACTAAATACCTCATTGCCTCAACTTAAATTAACTCATTACCTTCAACACGTTCAAAACTCATTTCAAATGAGTAGAATTAACTTTTAGTAAATTTTGAGTTAACTACACTCAAATTATTTGATAACGTTGACAATTGGGTTTTACAGTATAATAATAATAATAATAATAATAATAATTATTATTATTATTATTATTATTATTATTATTATTAAACTATTGTGTTTATTAATATTATAATAAACACCATTAATGCTCAGTTCAGACCGCATGATTTACAAAGTTTTTAGTTTTTTTGTTTTTTTTTGTTTAGTTCATTACAAGGTCAATGCACATTAATGAACATTACTGTAAAATGTGCCAGAATTATCCAAGATCAGATATTTTTCATCTGTAGACCCCTAACAGAATGATAAAAAAGTCACACCTAAAATAGGAGCATACACAGCATAATAACATAGAATACATTATCATATATAAAATACAGTAAAAAGACGAAAAAAAACTGAAACAGATTGATGGCAGCACAAGAAGACAAAAGTAAGGTGGCCGGGAAGTGCAAAACAACATTACAAAGTGTGAAACACTTTTACGAAGCTCGAGACAAATTTACATTTTGGAAAACATTTTTACCGATCATAAGACACAATTACAGAGGAAAAACGATTTTACCAAGGACGAAACAAGATTAGATTTTAGAAAACAAATTAACAAGACGCAAAACACTTTTACCAGTCCCGAAACAAATTTACAAAGACAGATTCTTTACGGAAAGGGAATGTAGCAAACACTGGAAGTGATGCGACGAAAGGGGTGTTGTTGTCGTCGCTGGTGGTGAGCGCGGTAAATTCGTGTTGTGGAGAAAAAGGCGTAAATAAAGTTTATGGTGACCGAACATGGACTGCGGCCGAGGGATGTTTCGTGGCAAACACATGAGCAGCTCGACGCAGTTTTGCTTTACGTGTGGTCGGTGTTTGGAGTTTCTAAAAGACGCGGACCAGACGTAAACACCAGACGTACTGCATCAATGTGTTCAATATTTTAACGAGGGCCACTCGTACGCTGTAATTGTAGACATGATGTCAAGTCTACACAGTGTAAACATCTGCTTTGCGATTTATTTATTTATTTTTGATTAATGCGGTCAAGGTCATAATCAAAATAAGTGAAGTTTATTTAAAAGTGAAGTTTAACAAACTAATTTCGAGAGGAGCACGTGATAGGATTGACCGCAGCTGATTCCGAGCACTAATACCTTACTAGCCTATCGGATCATTCCAAGTTTAACATAAATATGCAGTCTAAACTTCCTTCCTCATCTTCGTTTTGGAACCCCCCCATCCATCCCTTCTCCCTCCTCCTCAATTCTAGTCCGGGCAACACGGTGGCTCAGTGGCTAGCACTGTTGCGCCACAGCAAGGGGTTGTTGGTTCAATGTTAGCTGAGCCAATCGACATACTCGGGCGGAGCTTACATGTTCTCCCTGTGTTCGCGTGGGTTTTCCCCGGGTGCTCCGGTTTTCTCCCACATACAAAAAACATGCAACAAAAGTTAAAGTCACAAGCACCTACTACACTCTTAAAAAAAAAGGTTCCTTGAGGTTCTATATAGAACCCTGGGGTTCTATACTTGGCCAGTAGAACCTTTTACCCAAAAAATGGTTCTATTTAGAACCCTTTGAGTGCAAAGAACCTTTTTGATTAAAATGGTTCTATAATGTGAGATTTATGACATAAGTATATAGTAAAGATTATAAATAATAATAAGCTATAACACAGAGAGACAAAGCTTTTTGAGTCAAAACCTAATAAAATGACTGCCATGGTCAAAAACCTAATCAATGTATGATGGGATTTTGGTTTCATGCAGGTTTTGTACATTACCATATAACTAATATTTATATATGCTTAATATTTAACATTTTTGACGAATTATTTTGTGAAATTAATTAAATAACCAGTTTGTTCAGACTATACAGTGTGTTGTTATGGTTTAATAAATTGTTTTAAACTAATAATCATGAAAAAGCCCTCTGGTGACGTCATTCATTGGTGGACTGGTGGTGACGAGCCTGGAGAGTGACGGTTAATTTTTGAAAAGGAGAACTCCGCTTTTGCAGCTCCATCATTCAGGTACGTTATTACTCTTTTAAAACTATAATATTGAAATATTTTGTATTACGGGGTAATGTTTCTCTTCCCTTGTGTTATATGGTGACAGACTGAATTAGGGGTAACGTTAATATGGATTAATACTGTGCTTGTAAGTTTCTGATGGTCTCTGTCGACAGCCTTCCCTTCAGAAATCTGTCTCAAGCTGACTTTGCTCTGCTTTTTGTTCGAAATAAGTTACAGTTTCGCTTTATTTGTTTGTCAGTATTAATTAAAATATCAATAACAATAAAACAGGTGCGTTATTCGATGGCGGGATTGAAGCGCGTGCACGCTCTTTTAATGGTAACTTCTTATGAGCCGATTTCCGCTTTCGTGCAGTTTTTATCTCCAACCTTGAACAAACGAGTACTCCCAGCTTGTTCGTGTGTGAGTTTAGCCGAGTTTAACTCGGGCTAAACTCTGTAAAGTAGTGTACACGCCGGCTAGTCTGCATTAAAACCGCAAGGGAGCATGTCGCGCTCGTGCCCGCCCGAGTCTATGCACGCGCCCGCCCGCCCGAGTCTATGCACGCGCTATTGTGATGATTGCTAAGTGTATTATTGAAACCTTTTAAAGCCAAAACATATTTTAATAATCCATACATAAAAGATCAGGTGTTATTTATGAAGGACATACAAACATGCAGGCTAAATGTATTGTGAAATGTTGAGCCTTGTTAAATATAGACTACATACATGTATATATTGTGCTAAATAAGTTTAAAATTCATATTTTAATGTATATCTTTCTTTTCTTCAAACAGCCTGGAAACTGAACTGCATCGTAAATCTTGTGCTCGGTATGTATTATTGCTTTTAATTCTAAACAAACTGTATTAAGTATTATGAAATGAATATTATAAAAGACTTTAACATTGTATTGTAACCTGGGCTGCAGGACACAAGTAGCTTTGAAGAGGAAGGATCCCAGCTTAAAGAAGGACATGCGTTACATCCATAATTGTGACACAATTATCATCAACAAGGACACCTGGTAAATATTGTATTTTATAACATGCATATGTCAGACTTGGTTGTTGTGTACTGAAATAATATATTTATCACATAAATGTTCTATCACTTATTGCTGCTGTTTTAATACAGTAAGAATATTAAGGTCATTGCTTATTAAAAAGTCCTGCAAAGAAAAAATATGTTTTAAAAGAAAGTGTAAATTTGCCTACAGGATACCTTGTTGCAATGTCTGCAAAACAAATTTAAAAATGAAGGGATTTCAGTGGTGAGCTCATCTATCATCTCGCAAAATGAAACAAATTAATGGGATGAAAAGGAAGTGAACTGTACTCTGAAGAACCTAACACAAGGCAAGTTCAGTTCAATACAGTTTATGTCAAAGGTAGATTAATTCTGTATTATAAATTCATATTTACACACTCTAAAATGCTGTCTTCCTACCTCAGATTGTGATGGACCTGGAATGCGACACCAGATACTCATAAGTCAAGAACCGAATGAAACACCAGAGCACAGATTATGGAGGGGTTTGCAGAACTAATGGAGCAGTTTCTTCTTCTTGGAGTGCCACAGCTTGTGAGTAAACACTGTTACATTATGTGCCAAATAGTTTTGCGTCCATGATGACTTTAAGAAACTTGTATTGCTGAAAATGTGTCATTTGGAAACTTACACATGAAGTAACCAAAATGTTTTTTTGCATTTAGGATGCTGCATAGAAAACTTGGGGAAGAACACAGAAACATCTTTAAAAGAAATGGCCCAAAAAGGGACGGAAAGAAGGAAGTGCTCCATGACAGTCTCATTGGACCAGCAGAGGAAACCGCAGAAGGTAACTACACACTATACTACATACTATTTGCCCCAAACACACACACACACACACTCACACACACTTTAATTGTATTAATTATAACTGTAATTCTATTTGATGACATGTTAATTGGTTAAAAGTACTAATTAAAATATTGTTTTACAGAAATCCAAAGGTCCTACACCAACCAGGATTCAGCAGCTCTCCTGATTCCACCAAGGCTTGAAGTGACAGTATTACAATGGACAACACTCACTCGCTATCCTTCAACTTTCTCATTTATCAGAGGCACCACAGAGGAGTGAATCACCAACTAATCTGCCCTTTCCAGCCACAACCCAGCACTTGGAAACCCATATACTCTCTCATAGATCTACACACATTCACTCACTATGGCCAATTCACCTATACTGTACACATGCTTTTGGACTGTGGGGTCAACCGGAGCACCCAGAGGAAACCCACATGAACACTGGGAGAACTTGCAAACTCCACACAGAAATGACAACTGGCCCAGTCGGGACTCGAACCAGTGACCTGCTTGCTGTGAGGTGACAGTTCTAACCAGTGAGCCACTGTTCCACCCATGGACAAAACTATTTACCTTATAAGAGAGGCTGACAGACATGGACATGCTACAGGTTGTGGAATGGCTGTTTGCAGTGTTTTGTCTAATCATTCTGCAATGTTTTAGTGATGTTTCTTATTAAATTATGTATAAAAATGGATGTTGTGATGACCAATACATGCAGGTACCATCCACTTTTTGAAATTGTAGTGTTATTTAATAGATGTTTTGATTGTTTGTGTATTGTTTCTATCTGCATTGTGATATATTTCTCTTCATTTTAGAGATGTGTGAAAGTGAAGTACTGTATTTGTTCAAACAGTAAAAAAGCTTATAAAAGTGAAGTCATTACAATAACAGTGTTGAATGCCATTAAACTGTTAAGGTAGATCTGCTGTCCAATGCAAAGTATGCAGAGGTGCAATTTTAAATATTTAAAAAAATATTTTGTATAATGAATTGAATAAATTTAAACAATTTGAATTGTCTGGATTGGTTTTATTTTTTATTTATTAATAAGTAACAATAATTCATTAATAAATAAAAAGAACCCTTAAATGGTTCTAAATAGAACCATCTAACTTGAATTCAAAGAACCATTTGGGGTTCTATTTAATGAACCCTTAAAATGGTTCTATATAGAACTTTTTGGGGGTTCCATATATGAAGCGCTCGATAGAACCATTTTTGGTTCTATATGGAACCGTTTGTTTTAAGAGTGTACTTACAAACTAGCGCAGTTGACGATCTATTCTTGGGAAGTTATCGAGAACTACCTGATCTCGTATCCCTCCTAATGCTTACTGACCAGGCGGGAGCTTCAGGATCATCTATCTCTGAGCTCAGGGCTCTCTCCCGGGACAGCATGCCAAACTTGCTAAAATAGTCAAGCATTATTTAAGTGTGAACGCGTGAAACAAAGTTCTAGAGGATCACGTGCTTATGATTGCTTGCAACTGGACCTGAAAATACCTATTTACAATGCACCAATCAGATGATTCCTAAGCTACTGTAAATACCATAAGCTCCATATCACAGCCATCTTCGTTTTGAAGAATCCCCCCTTCCACCCCTACTCCTCCTCCTTTCCTAGATGGGTGGCACGGCGGCCCAGTGGTTAGCACTGTTGCTTCACAGCAAGAACGTCACTGGTTCTAGTCCTTACCAAGCCAGCTGAAGTTTCTGTGTGGAGTTTACATGTTCTCCCCGTGCTCACGTGGGTTTCCCCCGTGTTCCCCGGTTTCCTCCCACCATCCAAAAACATGCAACTTAAGTAAATTGACTAATCCAAATCAGCACCATAGACATGCTCCTAGTAAGTAGTTATCTCTGAAGAGCAATCACTATCTGCTTTTTAGCCACTATGACAGGGGAGTTCCTCAAGATCTACCTGAGCTCAAACTCTCCTCTCGCCTAGCAAACGGGAGGGAGCCCCGGGCTCGAGGATCTTATGAGTTCAGGGCTCTCTCCCGGGACAGCATGCCAAGCAAGCTTTATAATCAATTATCAGCGAAGTGTGAACTCTTGAACTGTTTTTTAATCATATATTAGTAATGTAAAACAAACGTTCACATTAGATTAGTGCAGGGCTGATCATCAGTGAAGATCTGGAAGTGCAACAGGTCTGCAGTGTGTGTGAGCATCTGATGTGTGTTTCTCAGCAGTGTGTGTGAGCGTCTGACGTGTGTATCGGGTTTCTGTGAGCGCTGAAGGCCAGAAAGAGAGGATCTTTAAGAAGTGACGGCTGCTGTTTTTTAGCACCTGTGTTTCCGGCAGGGTCCTGAGGGGTCCTGAGAGGGCTGCCCCACCAGCTGCCCTTCTTCACGCCTGTTTGTCAGCAGTGTTCAGTGTGTGTGTGTGTGTGTGTGTGTGTATACAGTGTTCAGTGTGTGTTTGTGCTGCAGTGAAACTTGAAGCTGCTGCTCGTCACTGGAGAACGGCTTCATAAGAGAACCTGTGAAATCACTTTCATACACTGACATCACCTCTCCTCTCCTGAGACACACTCTCTTCTCCTTTTTCTTCCTCTCCTTTATTTATTCTCTTTTCTTCTTCTTACCCTCTATTCTTTTTGTTCTTCTCTGCTCTCCTCTTCTCTCCTTTTTCTCTTCTTTTCTTCTCTCTTTCTTATTTTCATTTCCTTCTTTTTTCTTCTCTTCTTATCCCCTTCTCTTATTTTCTCTTCTTTTCCTTCTGTTGTTTTCTTCTTTTCTTTTCCCCATTACTTATCTTCTCTTTTTTTTCTTTTCTTTCTTTTCCTTCAATTCTTTTCTTTTCTTCTCTTTTCTCTTTTCTTTTGATTCTTTTCTTTTCTTTTTACTATGAAGAAATACGTCTATTTTTTTATTTTATTTTCTTCTTTTTTCTTTTCCTTTCTTTTCCTTCTATTCTTCTCTTCTTTGCTCTTTTTTTATTTCTTTACATTCTTTTCTTCTCTACTCTTCTCGTCTATTTTTTCTTTTCCTAACCATAACCCATTTATTATTTTCTTCTTTTCTTTTCTTTTCTTTTCTTTTCTTTCAACTCTACTCTTTGCTTCTCTTCTCTTCCTACTATTCTTTTCTTCTCTTTTTCCTTTCTTTCTCTTTTCTTCTTTTCTTCTTTTCTTTTTTTTCTACTCTTCGTTTCTTTCTTTTCCTTCTATTCTTTCGATTCGCTTATCTTTTTCTTTTCTTTCCCTTCTACTCTTCTTTTTTCTTTCTTCTCTTCTCTTCTCTTCTCTTCTCTTCTCTTCTCTTCTCTTCTCTTCTCTTCTCTTCCTTCTGTTCTTTTCTTCTCTTTTCTCTTCATTTTTCTCTCCTTCTCTAAATCTAATTTTATAATTTTCTTTACTATTTTTAATTCTTTCTATTTCTTATTTTCTTCACATCCTCTCTTTTCTTTTCTTTTTATTTCTCTTCTCATCTTCTACTCTTCTCATCTTTTTCTCCTCTTTTTTCGTTACTTTCTTATCTTCTATTCGTCTCTTCTCTGCTCTTTTTTCTCTTCTTTACCTTCTATTCTTTTCTCCTCTTCTTTCTTCTCTTTTTCTCTCTTTCTCTTGTTCTCATTTTTTCTCTTCTTATCCTCTTTTTCTTCTCTCCTGTTATGTTCTCTTTACTCTTCTCTTCCTTATATTTTATTTTTTCTTCTCTCCTTCTCTTATTTCTCATATTCTTTTCTCTTCTCCACTCCTCTTTTTATTCTCTTCTTTATCTTTTATTATTCTCTCTTTTCATCTTTTTTCTCTTTTCTTTTCTTATCTCTTCTTTTTCTCTTCTCCTTTTCGACGTCTTCTCTTATTTTCTATTTCTTTTTGTTCTCTTCTCTTCTTTTCTCCTATTCTTATTTTCTTTTTCCCTTCTCTTTTATTTTAGTTTCTCTTTTAGTCTTTTCATCTTCCACTTTTCTTCTCTCCTCTTCTTTTCTTCTTTACTTTGTTTTCATCTCTTCACTTTTTCTCTTAATTTCTTCCCTTCTTCCCCATCTCCTCCTATACTTGTCATCCACTTCTTCTCCTCCTCCTCTTCCCTCCTTTTGTCTTCTCTCTTTTCCCTTTCCCTTATTTCCTTTTTCTCTTCACATCTCCTCTCCTCTACTTTCCCATCACCTCTTCTCTTTTCTCCCCTTCTATCCACTCATCTGATTTACTTCTCTTTCGTTTGTAACATCTGTTATATACGTCACCTTACTTTTGTTTTGACAACAGTTTTTTTTAATATTGCTAATAACCAGAAAAGCTTCTCTCGGTGGCACAGTAGCATGATCACCTCACAGCAAGAAGGTCGCTGGTTCGAGCCTCGTCTGAGCCAGTTAGCATTTCTATGTGGAGTAGGTGAATCGGGTCAGCTAAATTGTCCGTAGTGAATGTGAGAGTATATGGGTGTTTCCCAATACTGGGTTGCAGCTGAAAGGACATCCGCTGCATAAAACATATGCTGGATAAGTTGGCGATGCATTCCACTGGGGCGACCCCAGAAAGGGACTAAGCCAAAAAGAAAAAAAAA
>CAIGQQ010037084.1:0-16885 GCA_903798035.1 Danio albolineatus | reverse complement strand
TGTTTTAATCTGTCAGCTTTGTGTTTTTGACTGTTTGGCGCCATCTTGTGTCTGAATAATGCACAGGTTAGTGTATACTCCATCAGCTGTTTTAGTTTCTGTCAGCTTTGTGTTTTTGACTGTTTGGTGCCATCTTATGTCTGAATAATGCGCAGGTTAGTGTATACTCCATCAGCTGTTTTAGTTTCTGTCAGCTTTTTATTAACGAAAAATTATATATTATCACTTAAAGCAATGCTTTTGTGTGTGTATTTTTATATTTTGTGGCAAGTTGTCCTGTAATAAACAGAATAAAGTACATCCAGAATGATTATTTACACAGAATAAACCCTTCAGTCGGTTTGTGTCAGGCTACCAATAAGCCTGTCTTGCTTTATTCAGAGATAACAACCTCTCATAGCATCTCATGTACTTTATCCCTAACATAGCAATTTCTAAAAATTATAAAAAACTCTCTCTCTCTTTCACGTTGGCACATGTTTTTTTTTTTTTTTTTTCTGTCGGAGTTGAGCTCCAGAGGAGGTTGCAGCTGGTCGGGGTTGAGCCTGTGTTGCGCTGCTCTCGGCTGGGCTCTGCAGGGGGGCTGAGGAGGGGCTCTGGATCTCACTGAAAGAGAAAAAGAAAGAGATCAAGGATAAAATGAAAAAGAAATCTGTGATCCCCCTGGCACCTTCTCCCCCGGCCTCGTCTCTTTTTTTCTTCTTCTTCTGCCGTTTCTCTGGTCTTCTGTTAAGCAGACGCTCGCTGTTAGACTCGGTGTCAGGTGCACTCAGACCGCAGTGAAAATGATTTAACAAGTGTATTGATTTCTGATTCACTTGTGTGTCACTGTTACTGCCTCTATAGAGGAGCTTTAGATGATATATTTAGATGATGATTTTCACTTATAGTTAAGCTTATTGTCGTCGTGGAGAGTGCAGGAGAAAAGCACCTAACCATTAAATATGCATACACTTATGTGCATATGTATAGTATATATGAATAAATGTTAAAGAGTATTAATAAAGGTCATATTTTGGTTTTAGGGTCTCCAACAACATGCAAGGTCAAAAAACTCTTCCATTGTCTTATAATATACATAATTTACCTAATTATCCCAGCGACTTCCATATGACTCATTCAGCGATTCATTTGTTCCCAAACCCCTCCTTAGCACGATGCTAATCTGCACTGATTGGACCAAGTCTATTGATATAATATTGTAATAAAAACATAAATAAATAAATAATGAAAGATACACTCACCGGCCAGTTTATTAGGTACACCTGTCCAACTGCTTTACTAACACAAACCTTTAATAAACCAATCACATAGCTGCAACTCAATGCATTTAGGCATGTAGACATGGTCGAGACGATCTGCTGCAGTTCAAACCGAGCATCAGAATGGGGAAGAAAGGGGATTTAAGTGACTTGGAACTTGGCATGGTTGTTGGTGCCAGGCGGGCTGGTCTGAGTATTTCAGAAACTGCTGATCTACATGGATTTTCACGCACAACCATCTCTAGGGTTTACAGAGAATGGTCTGAAAAATAGAAATGATCCAGTGAGCGGCAGTTCTGTAGGTGCAAATGCCTTGTTGATGCCAGAGGTCAGAGGAGAATGGCCAGACTGGTTCCAGCTGATAAAAAGGCAACAGTAACTCAAATAACCACTCGTTACAACCGAGGTCTGCAGAAGAGCATCTCTGAACAACACGGACAACCTTGAGGCGGATGTGCTACAGCAGCAGAAGACCACACCGGGTGCCGCTCCTGTTAACTAAGAACAGGAAACTGAGGCTACAATTCACACAGGCTCACCAAAATTGGACAATAGAGGATTGAAGAAACGTCGCCTGGTCTGATGAGTCTCCTTTTCTACTGCGACATTCAGATGGTCAGGTCATAATTTGGCATCAACAATATGAAAGCATGGATCCATCCTGCCTTTTATCAACGGTTCAGGCTGCTTCTGGTGGTGTGATGGTGTGGGGGATATTTTCTTGGCACACTTTGGGCCCATTAGTACCAATTGAGCATTGTGTCAACCCCACAGCCTACCTGAATATTGTTGCTGATCATGTCCATCCCTTTATGACCACAGTGTCCCCATCTTCTGATGGCTACTTCCAGCAGGATAACGCTCCATGTCATAAAGCGTGAATCATCTCAGACTGGTTTCTTGAACATGACAATGAGTTCACTGTACTCTAATGGCCTCCACAGTCACCAGAGCTCAATCCAATAGAGCACCTTTGGGATGTGGTGGAACGGGAGATTCACATCATGGATGTGCAGCCGACAAATCCGTAGCAACTGCGTGATGCCATCATGTCAATATGGAGCAAAATCTATGAGGAATATTTCCAGTACTTTGCTGAATCTATGCCACGATGAATTAAGGCAGTTCCGAAGGCAAAAGTGGGTCCAAACCGGTATTAAAACGTGTACCTAATAAAGTGGCCACTAAGTGTATAACTGTAGACATATTTTTAAAAAACTGTAATTAAAATTATGTAATAATGTAATAATGATAAAATATCATACCTAAACATGGTTAAAGCTCCACCGTTCATAAATTCTACAGTATCATCTCACTCATATTATAATATCAAAAGATTAAGTACAGAAAATGGAATTATGTATAATGCAATAAGATCATGTACATAAAACACTTTTCAGTAAATAATATATAGCTCAAACAGTGGAGTATGATGTTTAACCACAGTGCCATGGGTTTGATTCCCAGGAAATGCATGAAATGATCAAATGCAAAGTTACATAGGATTAAAGCATCTGCCCAACGCATAATAATAAATTCATATAGCGTGCGCAGAACATGCACATTTTAATTCACTATGCGGACGTCTCTTCATGTGAACACAGAAACAGCACACAGAACTATATTAAGTTATTAAAAACCACTATAGTTTGTGCTCTTGGCTTTATACTCTACACCATCTCCCTAATGGGAATACTGTAAACTCTGAGGGCTAGGTTGCAACTGCTGTTTCCCATTTACGGTTTTATCGTTTTTACTTTTCGGCTTCGGGTTTCTATTTCAAACTGTTGTGCGTTTGCATTTAAGGCTTTTAGCAGACTCTGTTACACTGAGCGACCTGTATGTTGAGACCACCGTGGTCAACAGCTGGAGAGCATGTCATTTACTCTGCCTTTTGAGTGCATTAAGGACAGACAAAAATGCAGGGAAACTTCACGTTAGTAACTGTGTAAAGATAAAGATACACCTTAAATGCAGAGCAAGATGCTTTGGGGGGAATGTATTAAGACAAATGCATAAATCTACATTTACTCTTTGGAATGGTAATGAGTTTTTGCAAAAAAATTCCCTTCTTTTAAAATGTATTATACACATAGATATCACCTTTTGAAAATGAATCATCTGTTGAACTGCGTCCGGGCGTCCCAATCATTACTAATACTGCACAAGACCTACTGGAGCCCGCATGGAGCCAAAATTCTCACTGAAATTAGTCAAGTTTGGTGAAGGAAAAATCATGGTGTGGGGTTACATCCAGTATGGGGGTGTGCGAGAGATCAGCAGATTGAATGGCAACATCAGCAGCCTGAGGTGCTGAACAGGACATTTGTGCTGCCCATTACATTACAAACCACAGCAGAGGGTAGATTTTCCAGCAGGATATGCTCATCATACTTCAGCCTCCACATCAGAGTTCCTGAAAGCAAAGAAGGTCAAAGTGCTCCAGGATTGGCCAGCCCAGTCACCAGACTTGAACATTATTGAGCATGTCTGGGGTAAGATGAAAAAGGAGGCGTTGAAGATAACCCCCAAAGACTCTTGATGAACTCTGGGAGTCCTGCAGGAACGCTTTCTTCGCCATTCCAGATGACTTTATTAATATCCAATGGTGTAAAGTAACAAATTACAAGTACTCAAACTACTGTAATTGAGTAGTTTCTCTCAGGAATAAGTAGTTCTAAAAATGTGTACTTTTACTTTCCCTTGAGTACATTTTTAGTGGTTCTTTTACTCCACTACTTTCCTTCAACTTGCAGTCACTGCTTTATTTTTCCTGTCTATGGGGATTAGAAAAATCAGTCCTGTGAGTCCAATCAAATTGCACATTGCAAAAGTAAAACGCACCATACTGAACTACCTTAAGAGATGACGCAAACTGTTTGAAAACATACTTGGAAAGATACTTTACACCAGGGGTGCCCAAACTCAGTCCTGTAGGGCCAATGTGCTGCAGAGTTTAGCTCCAGCTAGCTCTTGCCTGAAGCTTTGTAGAATACCTGGTTAAAGCTTGATTAGTTGGTTCCGGTGTGTCTAATTGTGGATAGAGCTAAAATCAGCAGGTGCCCTCCAGGATCGAGTTTGGGCACCGCTGCTTTACACACAATGACTCAGAGACTGCTAGACTGCAGGTCACTGATGAGAAGATGGCAGATGTTGACTGGATGATGACTGAAATGGCCTTAAACAATAACTAAGTCTACAGAATGTTACCTTTACACACACATGCACAAATGACATACTTTTAAATGGTCTACTTTTTACACATACTTTGAGTAATATTTACAACAGATACTTTAACTCTACTTGGACTACATTTTTTAGCAAGTAATGGTACTTTTACTTAAGTGTGTTTTTTAGTACTGTTTCCACCACTGTTAATAAGTTATTTGAGTCATTGCAGAGATGTGTGGATGCAGTCCTCCAAGCTCATGGGAGTCATACACAATATTAACTCTGTTTCCACTGCAGCAAGGCTTTATATTCTATACTGGACATTATTTCTGTTAAGTGTCGAGACTTTTGTCTAAGCAAAGTCAGACCTTACTGTCCTAATTAAATAATTAAAAATCAAGGCACAATTATATTTTATTTACATAAAATAAGCGTAATATAGAGGCCTTTGCCTTTCATATAAGCCACTTCTGATACCAAATGATCAACTAGAAGTCAAGTTATTATAAGGGTTGGGTATCGTTTGGGGATATTTCGATACCAGTGCTAAATCGATACTTTTAAAATGATACTGGTGCCTGAACCGATACTTTTCAGCCACAAAATTATGGTGGATGACTCTAGAAAAATCTTTTATTTGTAAAAACTTTCTTTAATCATTTTAATTGAACAGTAAAATTGGTTTAAAACACACATCAATTCATATTTTATATATTTAAATTGAATTGCATTAATATATTTCTGTTGATCATTTGTTTGTTAGCATGAATGCAAGATTAGCATTACGCAATTAACATTACATTAGCTTACTGCTAACCTGTGGAAAGGCTGTCATTAAAATCAGGGTACACCTGTTTTCTAGAGTTGGGGCTTGGGACTACATCTACATGGACATCAGTAATCTAGTGATTTGCCTTAATCTGAATAAGACAGTAATATGATGATGGTGTTTACATGAGCTGCTTTTTGAATGTTCCTTTCATTATCTGTTTTACATGTTATAGCACATAGACTGATTAACGCCATCGCGTCACCAGCCCGTCCACGCTTCCTCCAGAGTTTCATGTCATTTCGGGTGTTTCATTTTTAATCTTTCGACTTTAACTGCAGTTCGGCACTTTCACTTTCATTCAGCAGCATATTGTTCTGTATTGAGGTACTGAATGAGGATATGATGTAAGGACTGTAGGAAGAGTGCTGTTTTAATGGAATTTGATGCCGCACGTCGAATGGAAAGAAAGGACCTCCGCATTTTGTGGCGCGGGTGGCTGTGGTCCTTTAAGGTAATCAAAATCGCTGTTTACATAGACTCTTAATCAGAGTATTGTCTTAATCATATTAAAATCAGAGTATTGGTGTCCATGTAAACGTACTCAGTGAAAGTGCCAAATGATGTCACAAGCTGTCAAAGACAGTGCATTGTTCAGCCTCTAAGTTGAATATGAGCCCTCAAATGTTTCATTAAGTTCGACATGTTTCCCTCCTTACGCGCAACTTTTGTAAAGCGTCTGCTTCACGTTTCTGTGTCAGAATACTTGCTTGTAAAATACAGCCATACTTTAGATACTTGTTGATACTTTAATGCTTGTTGATGACGTGCGTTTCCTAAGCAGCAAGAACAATGGTGGAAAGAGTACAGAAAAATCATACTCAAGTAAAAGTACCATTACTTGCCCAAAAATGTAGTGCAAGTAGAGTAAAAGTATCTGTAGTAAATATTACTCAAAGTATGAGTAAAAAGTAGACCTTTTAAAAGTACTCAAGAGTAGTGAGCAGTGAGTATTACACTGTAGAAAAGTTGATGCGTTTACAGAATGTTACGTTTACACATCCCTGCACAAACAACATGTGGTGTATTTAGGGATCTTCCTATTTTTGTTCGTTCCTTCCAACCTCCCTTCAATTATTTGTTTGTTCTCTCCTTCCTTCATTCATTTGTTTGTTCCCTCCTTCCTTCGTTCACTCGTTCGTTCATATTTTTGTTCTTTCCTACATTAGGTCCTTTTTTTATTCATTCGTTTGTTCGTTCCTTCCTTCCTTAGTTTGTTCAGTCCTTCCTTGAATTCTTCCTTCATTCGTTTGGTCCTTCCTCCTTTCCTCCCTTCATTTGTTCGCTCATTCTACTTTCAATTCTTTTCATTCTTTTTTTGTTCCTTCCTTCATTAGGTCCTTTGTTCATTCATTCGTTTGTTCCTTCCTTCCTTCTTTCCTTCCTTAGTTTGTCCAGTCCTTCCTTGAATCCTTCCTTCATTTATTTGGTTCTTCGATCCTTCCTTCCATTCCTTGTTCGGTCCTTCCTTTTTGATTAGCCCTTCCTTCCATTCTTCATTCGTTCCATTTAGTGATTGTTTAAGGCTGTTTGGTGATTTCAGTCATCATACAGTCGACATCCATCATTTTCAGTGACATGCAGTCTATAAACAGTCTCTGGATCATTGCGTGTGCAGATTTTGGACATCTTGTTGGACATTTTTAATGTTTTCCAAAAGGTTTGCTGCATTCCAAAAGGTTTGCTCCATGTCTTGAGGTTGAGGTTGAAGGACAGTAGTGGAGTAAAAGTACCGATACTAAACATGTACTCAAGGGAAAGTAAAAGTCCACATTTATAAAACTACTCAGTAAATTGCAATTCCAGAGAAAACTCAAATACAGTAGTGCAGAGTATTTGTAATTAGTTACTTTACACCACTGAACAAGAACAAAAACATCGCAGATGGTGTCCGTAACCCCTTAAAGTTGTTTAGAATTAAATGTTAATAGATAGTGTGACAAAACGCGCACCTATGTGTGCCTTTGATGTACCCCTTGATGCTACTTATGTCCTTCTCGCAGCACCGCAGAATCATGCTGATTCGGTCCGGTCCATACCGGCTACATTGGTATCGGGTTTCAGTACCCAACCCTAGTTATTATTTGTTGTTTCTAAAACTTGGATAATCGACAAGACTTCTATCAGGTAGTGTACAACCTTATTGTAAAGCATTACCCAGAATTAAAGGTTGCAATCCTCCAGCATCAGAACCAGCGAAACACATTTCCTGCATTCCCAGTGAGATTGTCAGCGGAATCTGGCAGCGGTTTAACATTGTTATCAGTCCGTGCGCTATTTACCTAATGCCTCTCTGTGTAATTGGATTACATGATCCCGCTTGTCAGCCCAGGTGTGTTGTGCATCTATTAAATGACTGACGTTTTTATGTAGCGAAGCTGAAAGCGTCGGCCCCCTTTTTTTTTTTCCACGTTGAGTGAAATCAGGTGTTGGGCTCGATGTGTGAGGGGCCGTAAATGTGCACACAGTAATAACCTTCCCTCTCCTCCGTTTTCACCTCTTTCCTCGCTGCCTCAATCTCTCTCTTTTTTCTGCCCGTTCCATTTGCAAGGTGTGATATTGCTTTAATTCAGCAGAAACATGTGGAGGGATCTGGAATATCTGTGGGGATTAGTGGAAGAGGTGGAAAAACTCAACTTTTTCTCTGCTCTTTCTGTCCGCTGCCAGACTCGGGCAGCTTGTGTTGTAGAGCAGCAGCGGGGTCTGCTGGGAATGAATGTAGTTAGTGCGACCTTTGACCCCGAGAGCTGTTGACATGGAAGGCGGCCAAGAAGGGCTCTTACAGGACCCTTTTGTTAATCTCATTCATGCCTCGCTTTTGCACAAAAAAAATGTGTGTGTGTGGAGGGTGTTGGCAGCTCTACTTGCTGGAATGTGCTTTCTCTCTCTTTCTTTCTGTCTCTCTCTCTCTCTCTCTCTCTTTCTCTTCAATAATGTCATGATTATAAGAATGTATTGTCAATGAAATAGGGTATTATGTGTTAAATGTCGATAACACTTTATTTTGATGGTCCCTATTGCACATTTTGTTGACTAAAAGTTGCATTGCAACGACATAACAATTCTCATTTGAGTATTAGTAGACTGTCTGCTTAATATCTGCTGATACTCCCCCTTCAACAGACATTCAACTGACTATAAGAAACTTAGAAAGTACATGTCAATTTACACTAACACTAACCCCAACCTAACAGTCTATTTCTACTTCTTAATCTAATAAGAATTAGTTGACATGTAGATGCAATGTTACTTATGGCCCATTTCCACTGAGTGGTACGCAGTGGTGGAAAGAGTACTGAAAAATCATACTTAAGTAAAAGTACCATTACTTGCCCAAAAATGTAGTGCAAGTAGAGTAAAAGTATCTGTAGTAAATATTACTCAAAGTATGAGTAAAAAGTAGACCTTCTAAAAGTACTCAAGAGTAGTGAGCAGTGAGTATTACACTGTGAAAAGTTGATGCGTTTACAGAATTACGCTTACACATCCCTGCACAAACAACATGTGTATTTAGGGATCTTCCTATTTTCGTTCGTTCCTTCCAACCTTTCTTTAATTATTTGTTTTTTCTCTCCTTCCTTCATTCATTCGTTTGTTCCCTCCTTCCTTCGTTCACTCGTTTGTTCATTCATATTTTTGTTCCTTCCTACATTAGGTCCTTTTGTTCATTCATTCCCTTGTTCGTTCCTTCCTTCCTTAGTTTGTTCAGTCCTTCCTTGAATTCTTCCTTCATTCGTTTGGTCCTTCCTTCTTTCCTCCATTTGTTTGCTCATTCTTTCTTTCATATTTTTGTTCCTTCCTTCATTAGGTCCTTTGTTCATTCGTTTGTTCCTTCTTTCCTTCCTTAGTTTGTTCAGTCCTTCCTTGAATCCTTCCTTCATTTATTTGGTTCTTCGATCCTTCCTTCCATTCCTTGTTCGGTCCTTCCTTTTATTTGGTCCTTCCTTCCATTCTTCATTCGTTCCATTTAGTGATTGTTTAAGGCTGTTTGGTGATTTCAGTCATCATACAGTCGACATCCATCATTTTCAGTCACATGCAGTCTATAAACAGTCTCTGGATCATTGCGTGTAGATTTTGAACATCTTCTTGGACATTTTTAATGTTTCCCAAAGGTTTGCTGCATTTATAAAGCGCCCATGTCTTGAGGTTGTTCAGTATGATGTGATTTACTTTCTATGTGTGATTTAATTGGACAGGAATCACAGGACTGATCTTTCCACTTTAGACAATGACCATAGACAAGAGAGAAATAAAGTAGTGACTGCAGGTTGAAGGAAAGTAGTGGAGTAAAAGTACCCATACTGCACTAAACATGTCCTCAAGGGGAAGTAAAAGTCCACATTTATAAAACTACTCAGTAAAGTACAACTCCTGAGAAAAACTACTCAATTACAGTAGTGCAGAGTATTTGTAATTAGTTACTTTACACCACTGTTTGTCCGGTACAGTTTGGTTCGGTTCTGTACGCTTTTATGGCTGTTTCTACTGTAAAAAGGAGTACCAAACCGAACAGAACGGTACCACTTTTTGGTCACCCTTTGCAAAGGGTACCAATGTTACCAAAAGGTGCAGCTAGACATGCAGCTAAACGCTATTGGTTTACAGAGAAAACAAAGCACCCGCCATGTTTTAAATACACAGTCGAGACATTACACTGAAATAATATATACATATAATAACAAACCATGGTCGACGCAAGCTCAAACAAACCTTGTCGTCGTCTTGATGAACAGCCACAAAGCCATGAAGAAGACCAGAATCTACCTTGTTCCTCATAGTTGTTTACAAGCCCGTCTAAAGCGTGAGCGGTTTCGCTTGCGTGCGCATCTATATTTGAAATAACAAACTTCTTGATCTGATGATAATAACGTGCGTGTGAACCCGATCATTTCAGATACTGACAAACGCGAGTGAGAAGTGCGAAAAACAATGGAAAAGCGGTAAAAAAACAACAACAAAAGAGCAAAAAAAATTTTCAGCAAAGATGAACAAACTGCCCTGTTTAACTATTATCATCACCTTTTGGACTATTAGGTACGGAAGTGGAGGCATGCATTAACATTTTTTTTTTCTTGTTTTGACGGCACCACCCGCAGCTCTTTGAGAAGAGTAGGAACGGTACAGAACAGACGCATGAGAGTCTATAAAAATCTCCAATAACGTACTAAAAAGTTGCTAGATTTGTCACAAGTCGCTTTTGTTTGAAAATTTGTTGCTAGGGGAGTATGAAAAGTTGTATTGTATATAATCTTAAACTATATAATCCAAACTCAACTAAAAATTGTCCATAGTGTATGTGTGTGAATGAGCGTGTATGGATGTTTCCCAGTAATGGGTTGCAGCTGGAAGGGCATCTTCTGTGTGCAAACATATGCTGGATAAGCTGGCGGTTCATTCCGCTGTTGCGATGACAGATTAATAAAGGGACTAAGCCGAAAAGAAAATTAATGGAGTTTTTGAAAGTTATTGAATAAGAAAATTATAACGTGAAGAATTTTGTTAAATGTTTTATTAATTGTTGGTTCAAGTTAAAAGAACAATTTATGCAACAATAAAAAGGAAAATAGTTTAATTTTTTAGTTTTTTTTAAAATGCATATTACAGTTTTTCTCCATTGCTTTGGCTCATTTCTTGAAATAGAAATTACATTCTCAAAACAACATGGACAAACCTCGAAAACAGTTGGCAATTGTTCACAACAGTATAGCATTTCTCATTCATTTCAACAAACTGCAAATGTCTAAGTACATCTTTGCAAATGATTAAGTACAGATAGCCTACGTTTAGTACAATGTCCAAGTGAATAGATCTTGTTGATCTAAACTGATTGTTAATTCTCAGTCGTTGTTCTCTCCAAAATGTGTCAGCGTCATTTCATTGTACATGTCATTACATGCACAATAGTCTGTTCAGTTGTCAAAATTAGTCAAGACCATAACACCATGAATACCATACAGTAGGTGAATCCTTGGAACATTTGATTACAATTTATTACAACAATTGACAGCCAAGGGATGAAGATGTGGCCGTAATATTATTGGCCACCGGGCCACAGTGAATGTCTCAGGCCAAAGGTGGCGTAATATAACTATGGTGCAATATAACTATGTGTGCTGCCATATCTGAGAATGGTGTGGCCACTCACATCCCCAGTCCCGGCCTATACAATACACAGAAGCTCCTCATCTTTGTGGACCGCCTTCATTTTGATTTGATCCCTGAAAATGAGAGAGGTCTCGTGGCGCCTCACCTACCACAATATGTGAAGAACAGTGAAGAACTGTTATCAAACTCTAGCTTTATTTATAGCACTCTAGTTTTTTTGTTTGTGTGTTTATATTACGGTTTATTATGCTGTATACAGTTTCCTTTTGCTCTGATATATAGAAGTTACTTTGTGTGTGGTTGATCATTACAGTAGAAAAGGGAGTTACTATTTCCTTGGCAGTATGAGTGCAATGTGTGACGTCAAACCTTGGAGGCTACTCTTACCCCTAAAATCCTATTTCTTTTTTCAGTTTTATACACAGTTGTATTCTGTTAGCTTGACAAAAACAGTACAGTAACCATTAACAAAGAAGGACTGGGCTAATACTGTAAGGTGGACATGAGAGATATTTTAGTTGTCCTTTGCCATAGTGACAAAGCATCTAAACATTTTGACTTGCAGTGCTTACTCAATGCCAAAGGGACGAAGCATTTTGTGGGCACTGACTGTTTAAATGAGAAGGTAATTTAGTTTTGACACATGAGTGAACTGTTTTGGGAAAAGTATGAGCTGTTGCAGGTGAACCATGGTGTTGTTGCGAACCATCCACATTATTCTGGCAAAAGCACCAAGAGTGTTGAGAATGTCCGGTCTGTTTCAAGAAATGAGCCAAAGCATTTGAGAAGGATATTTGCCATTTTTGTGGCACTGACTTTTTATATGGGAAAGGAATTTAGTGTTGATGCATGAGTGAACTGTTTTTGGAGAGATGTGAGATTCTGCAAGTGAGCTATAGTGTTGTGCTAAACTGTAACACTGTTTTACCACATGATCTTAGAATTTTGAGAATGTAATTTCAGTTTGAAGAAATGAGCCAAACCAATGGAGAAAAACTGTAATTGTAACACCTATAATTGAATTATTATAGATTGATGGACAATGTTGAGAGGTTTAGGGATGTTTGGCGTTTAGATGGTGTGGATCTTTTTTTTTTCTCATCATGTATTAAATTTGTTTATGTCTACATTGAATTTGTATTATTTCCAGTGTTGGGTTGCATCTGGAAGTGCATCTGCTGTGAAAACATATGCTGAATAAGTTGGCGATTCATTCCGCTGTGGCAACCCCTGATGAATAAAGCTAAAGGAAAAAGAAATTAATGAATTTGTATTTATTTAGTTTAGTAAAGTTGTTATTATTCTCTCTCTATCTATCTCTTTCTCTCTCTCTCTCTCGCTTTTTTTTTCCCAGGCTTATTTGGAAGAATGGTTGGACCCTCGACCAGCCCCACAGCTTTATCCCGGACCCTGCCCTTTCAGCTCAATCGACACTGACAGATTCCTGGCCTGGGTTTGCCAACTGGCACATGTGAGGCGAATGAAAGAGAAATGGAGAAAGAGCGAGTCCATCTCAGATGGGTCAGGAACATCCTCTCTCTGTAATCCAAGTGGCCTGAGTGCTTTGCTTTGAACTCTGTCCTGTTGATTTAAAGGTGACCTATTATGCCTCTTTTTACAAGATTTAAAATAAGTCTCTGATGTCGCTAGAGTGTGTATGTGAAGTTTCTGCTGAAATTACCGCACAAATAATGTTTTATAACCCAATGAAACTGCATCTTTTAGGCTTTGATTATAATTGTGGGGTTTTGGTAACTGTCGCTTTAAATTTAAATGAGATTGTGCTCTTTTTAAAATGAGGGCGGAGCTACAAATGCCTGTGTGTCAGTATAGTGGCAGATTCAAAAACAAGACTAATGTCCGTAACACTTTATTTCGATGGTCCATTGGAGTATTTGTAGACTGTCTACTTAATATCTGCTGATACTGACATCCAATAGACATTTAACTGACTACAAGAAACTTTGCAAGTACATGTCAACTTACACTAGCCCCAACCCCAACCTAACAGTCTACTTATAATCTAATGAGAATTAGTTGCAATGTAACTTAAATTCAACAAACGGACCATCAAAATAAAGTGTGACCCTAATGTCTTATGCTAATGAGGGAGGGATGGTCACTGATGGACGGGGCTTATTCCCCCCTCTGATGACACGTATAAAGGGAGAATGTCAATCAAAGATTTTCTGTAGACTGCTTTTATCAAATGTGATTATAAACAATAAAATTAATAAATTCTTATCTTTAGAAGCTGGTTTTATTTTAAAACCCCCCATAAAAGTGATTTTTGCAAAATAGGCCCCCTTTAAAGAGATCACTCCAAATCGAAACAGTTTAGTTTGGCATATGTGAATCCGGCAATCGCGATTGTATCCGCACCAAATCAATCGGTCCAAGATCGCCTGAATGAGGTGGTCTCGGCTCAATTGAAACGAACTCTGGAGTGGATCGATTGTTGTGAGAAAGCAAAACGATCTGAGCCCGGCTATTTCACAGTGTTTTATGGATATGTAATAGGCATACAGTACCTGTATATGGCAATGTGAAGAGAGAATTATGAGTAGGACGAGATGTCATTCCTACCGGTAAACATGCGTTTCATGTCAAATACGAAAGTGAAAGCATGAACTATTAACGAGAGCTGTTTATCTGTTAGAAAAACTGACCGAACTGCAGTCTTGGTTTATCTGTTATTTCTCTCTATAATGTAAAGCCTATAATGCATAAATCTAGCCAAGGGCTATGTATGAGAAAGTCTTACCTCTGATTTATATTTGGTGACATCTGTGGGTTTCAAAATTCATAATTAAAGCACAGCTTTCTGCTTATAATGTGTTGTTGTTCATTGCCATAAATTAAAATAAGGACGAGTCGCATGACAGCTGAGCGGGACTCTGCAAAATAAACAGTGTAACTCTGACCAATGTGCAGAGAGTTTACTCGCACATGACTTGTTTTCGCTCTTTTGGTCCGTTTCGAAATTTTGCCGTGTGAAAGCGAACCGCACCAAGTACAAAGTGCAACATTGTAACAATTTGAATCCCTGTTTCGGAGCAACACGGGTGTGAAAGCACCCTTAGTGGGAAAAATAATGACTTATTCAACAGTTTTTCTCCTTAGTGCTAGCATAGCACATCTGATGTTTTTTTTTTAGTGTCCTTACATTACATGATATTTTCCAAGTGATGTTTAACAGAGCAAGAAAACTTTCACTGTATTTCTTATATTTTTTGTCTATATATATTTTTTTAAATCTGCAACTAGATGGCTGTTCATTCTGCTGTGGTGTTCCCTGATAAATAAGTAACTAAGCCGAAGAAAAATGGCTGAATGAAAGAATGAACCTAGCTAGGTCTTTAAATTGCACTTTAAACTGAATAATACATTCTCAGAAACAAAGGTACAATATCTGTCACTGGGGCAGTACCTTTTCAAAAGATACATTTTTGTTCCTAACAGGTCTTTAAAGGTACATATTAGTACCTAAAAAGTAAAAATGTGTACAAAAGTGAACCTTAAAGGTACAAAACGATACAAAAAGGTACTAATGTCCATCTGTTTGGTACAAGAGTGTATCTTTTTAAAAAATGTACCACTCTAGTGACAGATTTTATACTTTTATGTCTGAGTATTTCAAGAGTTCAGACTTTGCTGATGATTGATTATAAAGCTGGTTTGGCATGCTGTCCCGGGAGAGAGCCCTGGGCTCATAAAATCCTCGAGCCCGGGGCTCCCTCCCATTTGCACGGCGAGAGGAGAGTTTGAGCTCAGGTAGATCTATACTCCCCTGCGGGTAGCTAATGAACAGATAGTGATTGCTCTTAAGAGATAACTACTTACTAGGAGCATGTCTATGGTGTTGATTTGTATTAGTCAATTAACTTAAGTTGCATGTTTTTGGACGGTGGGAGAAAACCAGGGAACCTGGGGGAAACCCACGTGAGAACGTGTAAACTCTGAACAGAAACGTCAACTGGCTTGGTAAGGACTAGAACCAGTGACATTCTTGCTGTGAGGCAACAGTGCTAACCACTGGGCCACCGTGCCACCCATCTAGGAAAGGAGGAGGAGCAGGGGTGGGAGGGGGGATTAGTCAAAACAAAGATGGCTGTGATATGGAGCTTAGGGTACATATATATATATAGTGGCTTAGGAATCGTCTGATTGGTGAATCATAAATTGAAAATGCGGGACCAGAAGCAAGCAATTATGAGCACGTGATCCTCTCGAAATTAATTTCTAAATAAACTTCACATAGTTACTTGCTAAATAACTAGTAAAATGTGTACTGTCGACATATATGCTCATACGTATATACATATATAAAATGTGTTGAATATATAATATATATAAAACAATATATATAAAATATATGAAAGTATTATCTTTATTGATATCTTTATTAATATCTTTATTTATGTTTTTACTTGTTTTTTATGTCACTCCCTTCACAGATATCCTCATTCTCGAGATCCTCCAGACATCCTGAACTTGTAATAAGTTCACGGCTTCTCTTTGCTGTGATGGCTGTATTCAACATTGATATGGATCTGAAAACATACCCCTATATACATTTCTGGAGAGCGCCAAATATGTCCCAGGAGGTACGTTTTTTGCAGTTTTCGTGAATCCACCAGAGGGCGCTGTGTACGCTTATTCAGATCTCAAATTTCTCTCACGAGTGCCATTCGCGCCTGCTGTTCTCGTGTATACCCACCAGAGACCACTATCGACTGAATGACTGACCCATCCTCCTCCTTCTCTAAACCCAACTGATAGTGTTTTCAAAAGCACCGAATGACCCGCGTACCCACTTCCCTAACCCAACGTTACGTTTTCAGAATGAGCCTACATTGTATGGATCACATATTGGTCTTCATGTGCTGCTAATTTGACTCTTGTGTGCTGAAAATTACAGCTTTCAGGTTCATTCATGCACGAGTAACGCAAACAGCAAATGCAAACAACCCATAGAGTGAATGTCACGCTCCATTTGCTCTCGCTGCGTCTTTATTCTTCACCTATAGAGTCACAGTGGTTTCACTCGGGTCCAGCTGGGTGAATTAACATGGTCCCAGGCTACAGATTATATAGCAGGTTAACCACTGAAAGAGATGTGAAGCGTTGAGGAAAAAATCAATCAAGATTAACTCAGTCGCCTCTCAGTGGAGCACAGAGAAGCTCCTCAGGGGTTAAAGCCAATCCAGAGATAGAAAACACACTGTGTTTGAGGAAATGTGCAAACTAAAGCCTGTTCCTCTGCCTTCAGCTGGAGGCATTTACTGGATCTGTCTCTGTAGGTCACTTCAAAAATGCTGGGTTTTTTAACCTATAATGCTGGGTCAAATATGGACAAACATTTGGGTTTTAAAAAAATGTAATTTAAATTTAAAGGGGGGCAGTTATGCCCCTTTTTACAAGAATTAAAATAAGTCTCTGATGTCTCTATAGTAGAATGTTAATTCATACTATAATCATGCTAACAACATGCTAATTTATACTAGAAACATAC
>CAIGQQ010037081.1:0-13066 GCA_903798035.1 Danio albolineatus | reverse complement strand
AGTTGACCCAACTATGACGTCTTCCGCTACTGAGAAACCCGGAAACGAGAAAAGGATCTATTGAAGAGTGAGGAGTGAACACAAACCTATTAGTTCTTCAGTCTCTTCCTGTTTAATTCTGCAGGGTTCTGGATCACTCATCTTCTCACTGTCCTTCAATAAACTCTGTCTTTGTCTTTCACTGATGGAGCTTCAGGAGAACAAACAGAGAAATCTGAGTCATTTACACTGATTGAGGAAATTAATTATATTATGATAGGTGATAGTATGAAGTAAAAACTACTAGTAAAAACTGAGCTAAACTATTAACATGAAATAAGGAAGATTTCAGCAGCTGTGATAATACTGATGAGCCTCAGACTATAAACACTCATTAAACAGACATTCAGCATTAGCAGCAGATCATTGAGATGTGTAGGATAAATACTGTTTAAAAAATAATACCAAAAAAAAAGCAATATATATCAATATCTAGTTTAAATAAAACGTATTTATACCCGTTTATTAATTAAATTGTGAGCATTACACATGTGTGCATACATGTCAACCCTCCCGTTTTTCCCAGGATTCTCCCGTATCTCACAGTTGTATCCCGCTATCATCCCGTCATATCATCAGTCTTTCTCTGAAGGGTGGCGATAAACATTAAAGAGCCGATCCTCCCTATGCGCAACCCATACCGCCGCACCACCAGGGGCCGCCCCTTGCTCTTAAATGTGAGTCAGTTCTGTGCTCTCGGTTTATTTAGACATGAAACACTTTGAAATAAATATAAAAACGGCAGGATTCCCTTTCCTTTTCATTACAGGTGCCGTCGCTCCTCCTGTGCAATCCTCAAAACGGTCATAAAGCGGTGCGTGACTGTCAGACGCGCTCCATAGTGATGAACAGACGCTGTTTCCTAAATGGATTCTGAACATGTGATTTGAAGCGGAGCGAAAGTCTGGGTTTTGGATGTGTGTTTGAACAGACTTATACACATAATTAATAATAATAACATCTAAAGATGTCGATCATGTTGGGTTTTTCTTTTCCAAACACATCTAATTGTCCTAAATGAGCATAAAAAGTTAAAAGGCAATAGAGTGCTTTCATTATAACGTTTTTTTTAAAGTGACACCTCTGTTATTTAATGTAATCAAACGAAAAATTATAATAAATGAGATTCATTCGTTGCTCTTTAATCAGAATGTGTGAGTTATACAGTGAAGAAAAGGTTAACGATAGATTTGATAATTCTATTTCTTTACTAATGTTAATTATCTGAACTTTTTTGGGGGGGTTGGGGCTGGGAATCCTTTATTTTTACATCCCAATGTTGACAGGTATGTATGCGGTATTTACACAAACTAAGAAAACTAAAGTTAGCCAAAAACCATTAATTTAACATGTTTAGTATCAAACTTCATACATGTGCTGCAGTAGATTCCCTTTATTTCCCTTTCACAGATCACATTGTACGATATACCAAACATAGAAAGACTAATTTGAACAGACACTGAGCTGCTCATATGTTCCTCTCGGAGCTCCTCGCCGCCTGCTGTATTGTTTTGGTCAGCAGACACACAGATAGAGGTGAACTCAATGCAGAAACTAGTCGCAGATTGTCGCTTTAATAAACTGTAAAGTGTGTTTTATTGTTGTGTAAACACGAGAAAAAGCGTGAACGACTCACCTCAGCTCTGAAGACTCGACGCTGGATGAACGCGTCAGCGCTGACGTCATCACGGCGGGGCGGTGCGTACGACGTCGCGAGATGCTGTCCATGGTGCTGAATCGTTTGAAATGAATAGCAGAACTGAGGAACTGTTCACTTAAAGGGCCAGTTCACCCGAAAATGAAAGCGATGCACTCATTTACTGTCTCTTAACTCATGCCAAACGTGCTCGAGTTTCTTTCTTATTGGTTCATTCATTCTTTTTCTTTTCGGCTTAGTCCCTTTATTAATCCGGGGTCGCCACAGCGAAATGAACCGCCAACTTATCCAGCATTTGTTTTACGCAGCGGATGCCCTTCCAGCCACAACCCATCTCTGGGAAACATTCACACACATACACTACGGAAAATTTAGCTTACCCAATTCACCTGTACTGCATGTCTTTTGACTTGTGGGGGAAACCGGAGCACCCGGAGGAAACTCACGCAACCACAGGGAGAACATGCAAACTCCACACAGAAATGCCAACTGACCCAGCCGGGGCTCGAACCAGCAACCTTCTTGCTGTGAGGCGAACGTGCTACTCACTACGCCACCGTGGCAGCGTTTCTTTCTTATGTCGAACAGAGAAGATATTTTGAAGAAAGCTGAAAACACGTTACGTTAACTTTGTGTAGGCAAATTAATATTGAGGGAAAGGCCCCAATCAGAGTGGTGAATGTCTGCAGCCCTGCCTCCGTTTCCAGATGTCTCTGTTTTTCCCCATCCACACTAAGGGAGCTTTCACACCTGTTTTGTTTCGATACGTGGACTCAAATTGTTACAGTGTTGCACTTTGTTTTTGTTTGCGGTTCGCTTTCACACGGCAAAGTTTCTAAACAGACCAAAACAGCTAAAACAAGTCACGTGTGAGTAAACTCTCCTCACATTGGTCAGAGTTTCAGGGTTTATTTAGCAGAGTCCCGCTCAGCTGTCATGCGTCCTTATTTTAATTTATGGCAATGAGCAATAAGATCTAAGCAGAAAGCTGCGGTTTAATATTGAATGGTGTCACCCACACACATTATCACCAAGTATAAATCAGAGGTGGCGCCACGGTGGCCTAGTGGGTAGCACGTTCGCCTCACAGCAAGAAGGTCGCTGGTTCGATCCCCGGCTGGGCCAGTTGGCATTTCTGAGTTTGCATGTTCTCCCCGTGGTTGCGTGGGTTTCCTCCGGGTGCTCCGGTTTCCCCCACAGTCCAAAGACATGCGGTACAGGTGAATTGAGTAAGCTAAATTGTCCATAGTGTATGTGTGTGAATGAGAATGTATGAATGTGTTTCCCAGTGATGGGTTGCGGCTGGAAGGGCATCCGCTGCGTAAAACAAATGCCGGATAAGTTGGCGGTTCATTCCGCTGTGGCGACCCCGGATTAATAAAGGGACTAAGCCGAAAAGAAAATGAATGAATAAATCAGAGGTGAGACTTTCTCATACAGAGCAGTTGGCTAGAATTATGCATTACAGGCTTTACATTATAGAGAAATAACAAATAAACCAAGACTGCAGTTCGATCAGTTTCCCTAACAGATAAAGAGCTCTCGTTAATAGTTAACATGCTTTTACTTTCGTATTTGACATGAAACGCACATTTGCCGGTACATAGCAAATGTTTTCTGGCCCAGCTCCGGGCCACACTATAACTTTTCCCTCAGCCCAAGTACTGCAAAGAATGACGGCCCTGAAGTGGCCCATAACTGGATTAAAGACAAGGGCCACACGTGGGCCATAACCGGCCCGAGTCTCAGCCAATTTATCACCCTTAACTGGCCCTGAACTGGGCCAAAACTGGTTCATTATTGGTACCGAAGTTAACCATATCAACACCACCCTTTAACCAGAAGCCTTAAAACTGAGCCATAACCCAGCCTACTGTTACCTAAATCATGTGAACAAATAAATCACAATAAATCTTAACTCTCAAAATGTGTTTATTTAACAATAATGCACAAGCTATAGAAAAATATAACAGCTAGAATTGTTTACGTAACTGTGTGAATACTATTTTAGTTGCCTGAACAACATTAGTTATAACTAGGGCCACACGGAATCTGCGCGCGCAGAATTCCGCAGATTTTTAGCCCATCATTGATTTTGTTTATTTACTGGTGTAAATGTGTTTACAATTATATTTAATCAGTTTTCTAATTAATTTTTAGTAAAAATATTGATTTAATATTAGAATATTCATATGATTTATTTACAATACAGTTTGTAAAGTACTATTTTCTGTCTTTTAGAAGAGATTTTATACGAGTGGCTTGCTTTGTTTACCAAATAAAGTGCATCTAATTGGATTTGCATTGTAAACATTAAATAAAAGTAAAAAAGGTATTACTTTTTATTTAATATATAATTTTTTTTGTTATGATATTCCTAAAATTGATCCGCATAAATCCGCAGATTTTTAACAAAATACTCCGCAGAAATAGCAAAAAATGTCCGCAGATTCCGTCTGGCCCTGGTTATAACTTAATGAATTTAAATGAACACAGCACTGAAACTGAAACAAATTACACTACCGGTCAAAAGTTTGGGGTAATTTTTATTTTTTAAATTAATTTCATTTAATTTAAATAAAATTATTCTGTTCATCAAGGTGGCATTTATTTAATGTAAAAAAACTGTTAAAATGTTGAATATTTATTCATTACTTATTGTATGTAGTTTCAAATGAAATGATTACTCCAGTCATTATTGCTTTTATTACTATTATCATTAATAATTATTATTAATACGATAGCAATAATTATTAATATCAGAGTCATTTCTGAAGGATCGTGTGACTGAAGACAGGAGTAATGGAGCTCAAATTCATCTTTAAAATGACTGAAGTAAATCATTAAATTAATTAACATTTCACAATTTCACAATGTGTACAGTATTTTTAATGAAATAAATGCAGCTTTGGTGAGCAGGATAAGCTTATTTGAAAACATTTAAAATCCTACTGACCCCAAACTTTTAAAACGTAGTGTATGTAATTTTACTCAGAAAGCAGTTTAAACTGATTACTTAAAACAGTAACACAATGTCTGTATGTGTGAGGAAGAATGTGATCCTAATTAGGACTCTGGCAATGAAGTGCAGCTCTGCCGCCCCTCCTTCCTCCATCTCTATCGGGAGCAAGCTGAAGCCATCTTTGTACACTTGCTTCTATCTCCTGATCAGTGGCATGATGCGCTTTTTCTCACATCAGCTAAAACACAAAATACAAATTTAATAGTACTAAACTACGAAGTACATCTACAAAACAAACATTCATCCACCTACTGTAAATACATTTTGGCAAAATAATAAAAATTATCTTTAGTTACAGTTTGGCTTGTCAGAGTTTGACAAGAGTATTTTGACAAATTAATATAGCGAACAAAACCCTTAACTGTGGTGTAAGCAATGCACGGTTGAAGTACTAATAATGTAACACATTCAAAGCATAACATAGTGAATCAAACAGTGCATTTAGATTATAAATGTACTGGACTGTGATAAACTGTTGCTTAGTTACTGCATATGTTAATGTAACACAATGAGGACCTCCTACAAATACTTGTACCATAACAGTATGCACAAATTAACATTTAGAAAGTTAATTATAGTACCTTTTTAAAATAACAGTTGTAGAAATTGAAATGTTTAGACTGTAAAATTTTAAATACATACATTTAACGCTACAGAGTTATCAAAAACAATGTTCCTTAACTGCAAGCTTTTAAAGCTGATCTTCCGTTTACTCTTCTACTCGTTTACTTTACATTTGTATATTCTTGGCCTGCGGGTTTGTTATTGTTGCCGTCATTATTCCCCAAACACCATCTCCTACTTACATTGTGAATTAATATTTAATTTATTAGTTGTTAAAATAAAATGGCAAACATTCACTAAAGCGGTGGTTCTCAATTTCTCTCGTGCCCCCCCGCCCTGCACATTTTGTATGTCTCTTATATTTGACAAATAAGGATCAGTTCATGGATCTCTCTGTTAAGGAGTTGATAATCTATATCAGGTGTGTTAACCTCTTAAACTCGGCGGACCCGGTACCGGGTCCTATGACGTCATCAGTTTCCCTTTCATTTTTAAAGGTCCGTGGTTGCGCAAGACCCCTATAAGTGGTTCCGTTTGAAAGCGTTGAAGCTATAGTTTATGCACATGTGCATCACTTAGGTTTTTATTTTACTGTACAAAAGTTATTAACATTTAATTACACAACAAAATACTGGATACCCGAGCTGTCATTTTCCTATTTTTATATGCTTCAAATATGACACACATGTACAAGTCAAAGCTCAAATAAAAGCTCTTGCCTGTCCATGTACGATTCTAGCATTCCTTTACTGAATTATATTCTATTTATATTCTATTTCATATTATATTTATGATCAATAAGCAGCCCCAGATCACACAGAAAGCCACAAATGCTACATCATCTCTTACCTTATGCCGAGTGCTTCAAAACAGGCCGTTTCTCCTCTGTTTTTGAGGTGATGTGCATAAGTATTCCTTTTATATGTATAACATGGTAAAAACACAGTGAATTATGTTTGATCAAACCAGAGATCGTGAAAATATGAAAACAAAAGTCTATCCGTATGCCATATTTTCCCAATATTCAGTTGAATTACAATAACCTTTGCATACTCTATGGTAGAGACATAATTATTTTTCCTAGTGTTTGCTGCTGTCTGCTGGTTTCAAGCAGAACTGTCTGCAGTTGTCTTATTCTCTTATGGGATTATCTACACATTTTCAAAACAGCATTTTAGAACAAAAAATAAAAAAGCGCCCAATGTTGAAGTGGTTCATCATAAAACAGAAAACACAACAAATATTATTTATTACTTTCAGCAGTTTCTTTTGTAAATTCAAATGGTTTTCTGTCCAATAACACTGGAGTTTGTTATTTATACCACTGCATTTGGATATGGAAGACTTTCCAAGTCTGGTAGGCGGAAATTACATAAAAAAGGTATAGCACCTCTCATCAGTTGGAATACAATAACTTTTGCATAGATTATGATAGAGGCATTTTTCTTTTTTATTATGATTACTGACATGTGCAGGAACCACCAACAATAAATGACAGAAACCCAGACCACACAGAACCTAAAAGGTACTCTTTTAAATTTGAGTTTATAAAGAAAAAATACAGAAAGAGCCTCTTTTTTTAAGTGTTTATGATAACACAGACAACATATACAATTATTTTAATCACTTTCAACAGTGTTTTATGAAAATTTAAAGGGTTTTCTTTAAAATGATACCACATTTTGGCATTTACTCCTCTGCATGTGAATTTAGGAAGCTTTTAAAATTAATTAGACAAAATCCAGGCGGAAATCCCAAAATAGCACCAGAGTTTAAGAGGTTAAGCAGGAAGATATTCAAAATATGGCAGGGGGGCACGAGGACTGGAATTGAGAACCACTGCACTAAAGGGATAGTTCAAACAAAAATGCAAATTCTGTCATCATATCCTCACTTATACTAGTCTGTATGAGTTTCTTCCTTCTGTTAAACACAGGAGAAATCTTGAAAAATGTTAGTAACAGTAGACAGTAGATTCGACTGTCAGCTTACCAACATTCTTCAAAAATGTTGTCTGTTATGTTCATCAAAAGAACCAAACTTATATAAGCTTAAGATTAAATGATGAGCAAATTAACATTATTCGTGAACAAACACTTTAAAACAATAAGCCTTTGGTAAGCCTAAACAAAACAGTTGTGTATTTATACATCAGTATCTGAAGTACAATGGGCTTACCAATCATTATGGATTATCTTCATTTGGTCCATTGTCATCTCTTGATTTGTGAGAATGTTATGCAGAAGGGCTGAAACAGAAGCAAGAAATTATAATAAAACCACCAAAATCTATGTTACTCAAGATGTAAAAGTAGTACACAATAGTATTACGTTACTCAATTAAGAAATACTTACAAATAAAAGCTTGAGGTCGTAATAGTCCTTGTGGCTGGTGGTAAACCCTCACTGGTGCAGATCATTTACCCTTCATACCAACAGTCTGTCTTGTAGTCTGTTTTATAGCGCTTTCACTGTCCTGTAAGAAAGAGAGAGTTTCAGAAGTTTCTAGCTTTTAAAGCTGCAATTTCAATGTTTTATCGATCAATTTGTATCCACATTTCAATACTTTAGATTTTTATTATTGTATCCATGTTACATTCCCTTTCATTTGATAGGATAATACTAGCAAATTGTGTGGTTGTTCTCCTGGTTCAGTTTTGATGCAAGTGGCCAATTGTTCATGGAAATCCTAGATGTGACCTCTAAACATTACCCATGTTGAGAATTATTGTTTTTATGTCAATCAAAAAGGAGAAACGGCACACTGCCACTTTTGCTCTCAAAACATTTTTTAATAATATGCAACGTTTCGACCTACATGGTCTTCATCAGGTAAAGAAACTGAATGCGCAAGAAATAAAGATCAAGCTCTACACATCACACCTGCAATCAGTCACCGTGATCAGCCAGCAGACAAGCAATCAGACACATATCAACACCACAATATATATCCAATAATATGGAATACCTCCATTTACAGAAAATCCAATACATGCCATTACACACATTTATAAAACATTTAAAAAATCCACATCCCAATTCTTACTTCCTCGAGGACCGAACTTTCAGTGTAAGAATATAATACAAAACACCTGCAAGTAATAATCACATAAGTCAACAACAAGGCTAGTTTATTGTTTTTAGACAACAATGAAATTCACATCATCCATATCATTCTTTCAGTGTCTTAAAAATAACCTTTCAGTTATTTTAATAGTCATTTTAATAGTTCAACATAATTATTTTTCGCTCAATCCCCTAAATATGGCACACATGAGATGTCTAGAAGGACATGAAAGAACTAAGCAGGAAAAAAGGAAACATGGAGCGTGTCCTCTTCATGTTAAACAAAAATTAATCCAGATTTGATTCTACATGACTGATACAAAATGCTAACAAATACACTATTTATTTGTAAAAACAGGGTTTAATACATTTTCATTCACCAGCCAACGTGGTTACTAAATATTTAAGTCACGGCCATTCAGAATGTCTAACTTAAACAAAAATATCAGAAATACCCAGATTTTCAGTCACAGAATTAGATTTAGATATAACGAAATCTTAAACAGTTTCACTTTCAACTATATGAATCAATCACTTTTGCTGATTTCCCTGTGATTTCACATATCATTATAACAGGACATTGTTCTACACACTGGATAGCATTGCGCCTCGGACATCCCAGACCGGTCTTTCGCACACGGGTTGCGTCAATTTACTCGTTTTCTCAAGGTAACGGCGGTGTTCTGACGGTATGTGCTACCTTCTCAGAATGTGCTACCGCTAGCTTAATCTGTCATGTTTCATCTACCAAAACAGGGTTAGCACATCTTGTCAGCTTCAAATGTCTATCAGAATGAACTACCACAGTAAATAAGGATAATAAGAAATAATAAGCTGCTATGCCTTTTTCTACATTGTTTAATAAAGTAGTAGTTAATTTCGATAGATATTTAAAGCTGACAATATGTGCTACCCCTGTTTTTACATCCTTATTTACTGTGGTAGTTCATTCTGATAGACATTTGAAGCTGACAAGATGTGCTAACCCTGTTCTGAGAAGGTAGCACATACCGTCAGAACAGCGGCAGTAAAGCAGTTACTGTACCCTATAAGCAAAAGTTCACTTCAATAATGACACCCGAGCTTGAATTCGGTTATTTTAAAAAGCGCCAAAACACGTTGTTATTTAACATTTTAAACACTTACCTCAGCATGCGACCCGTTTGCACTGTTTTCAGGCTAGCGGTAGGGATTAATAAAAACATTACACAGCAAGAGTGTGATGAACACATCACAGACTTAATCTGTTTCGAACGATAAGCCATATATTTGCATATCTGCAGTAATGTTACATATATGTAGGCAAGATAAGTTCCCTTACCTGAACAGTAGTTGTCTGACAGACGTTTTCTCTCTTTAGCTTGTAAAAAAAAAACATTTCAAACGACGCTGCATCACGTGAACGTCACCCACCAACCAGAAAAGCTACTGTTACCGTGGAGATCGCGCCAACAATTGATCATCCAATCAGCTTTACGTATTTTCAAATAATGAAAAAAAAAAAAGTAGACAAACAATTCTGGTCAAGTTTTTGACATGTGTTTGTGGTGCTTAAACTAAAAAGTATGGAAAACTTTTTACATGTGAATTAATTGTGATTATTATTATTATTATAAATAATATATTTAAAATCAAATTAAAATAAATGAACAAATAATATTTGGTAATGCACATATGCACATTTAAAATGGTTATTTGTTCAGGTAATTTTTTTTTTTTTATTATGTAATTTTGTGACCCTTTCTGAAAAATGAAAGTAACCATTGTCTGCCCCGGCCCACATCTGACTCGCGTGTATTTTATGTATTAGGTATATTTCTCTTTTTTGTTTTAACCTATAGCTTATTTCACTGACTCAAAACAATTATTAAAGCAATTATTATTATTATTATAAGTAGTAGTAGTATAAATCTTGCCTGGATATTGTGGATATCGCTACACTGATCTGGGCCACACACCTCCCATCCACAATTGGCCCAAATGTAGTTTGCCGTCATGCATCCAGTGCCGTGATTGCCATGCATGGCCCACATTTGTCTGACATTATGCATGCCAGTGCCGGCAGTGCGCCAGCAGTGCCACAACGAGGCCACATTTGGGCCAAGTCTGTTTGCTATGTGGGTAGGAATGATGACATCTCGCCCTACTCATAATTCTCTCTTCATATCGTCATATGCCTATTACATATCCATAATACACTGTGATATAGCCGGGCTCAGATCATTTTGCTTTCTCACTACAATCGATCCGCTCCATAGTCCGTTTCAATCGAGTCGAGACCACCTCATTTAGGTGATCTTGGAGCGATTGCTTTGGCGCGGATCCAAGCGCCGTTGGCTTGTTCACATTTGCCAAATGAACCGCGCTAACAGGGGAAACGAGACAGGTTCGGAAACAAAAGTCGAGGGCTGCGTTCAAAACTACTCAGTAGGTACTGCATTTGAAATTAATCTTACTACTCGGCCGTTAGAAAAGTACGTTCTATACAGTATGAATGGAATTCGGATGTACTACATCCGCCATTTTGTCATGGTCATGTGACCTACCTGCATCAGTTGCTTAGCTTCACTCCCATTCATGAATTCTCTAGCAGGGCATCATGGGATAGCACAGCGTGCATGGCATGCGCACACCAGAATCTCGCAGGAAGTAGTAGGTCATCCAGGTACTTCTCGCATACTGATTTTCGAATTCTGTGAATTCGGACATACTACTCGGCTTGCATACTGTTTTTAGCGTACTGTACAGTATGGAAGTATGCAGTTTCGGACACAGCCTAGGTGTGAAAGGACCCTAACACAAGCAGCAACGTTTTAAAATTAAAAAGGCCTCTCAGGCCCCGTTTACACTAGTGCGTTTTCGTTTTAAAGCGCATAAGTTTTGCTACGGTTACACCATCCGTCCACACTACGCCGGAGTTTTCGAGCCGCGAAAACGGAGCGTTTTGTAAACGCTGGAGAGGCCGTGTTCATTCTAAAACGCTGCTGCTCCGTCTCAGTGTGGATGGGGGAAACAGAGACGTCTGAAAACGGAGGAGTGGCTGCTGAGATCCGCTACGTGATTGGGGCTTTTGTGTCATTGCGTAACCTTCCCTTATTCGTCAAGCGTACATGACTATAACATCACCGGAAAACAGCAGACCAGCCTTCACTGTAAACACTGTATTTCTGATAGCCATGGATGTTTTATATACATTTGTTACTGTAAGTAACAGCTCAACCTCGTCGTCTGTCCACAAAAAGACCTCTCCTGCTTTCTTTGCCATCGCGTTCATCATTCAACCAGCGTTTGTTGACTAACAATAACCAAATGCCGTGCGAGACACATGCTTCCTGTTTATACTTGAACACGCATGCCCAGAGTGCGCGAATGGTCATGTGATATACGTTTCTGGTGGAGTAGTGTGGACAGAGATCTGTTGAGAGACGCTGGGTGAAACGCTAGTGTGGACGTGGATCGTTTTCATGCTAAAACGCCGTTTTAAAACTAAAACGCACTAATGTAAACGGGGCCTGAGTGTTTTCAAAAAGCTTTGTTTTCGGTGCTCGGAAACTCTGGCGTAGTGTGGACGGATGGCATAAACGAAGCAAAACTTGTGTGTTATTAAACTAAAATGTATTCGTGTAAACAGGGCCTAAATGAAGCGGAACATGAATAAAGCTTCTCTCTAAGATGGTTTTTCAGCACCAAACGCCTTTAATCCATGGCTGTTCCTCAATTCCAAGAACGCAGGGAACGGACTCGTGTTCAAGTGGAGACCAGTCTTTTCAGGTCACGTCGGGAGAACGAACTCGGGAGACCGCGAGGACAGAGAACGCGTCCTGTGAGGAATAAGATGCTGCGTTCTTCCTGATGATCACATGACCCTCGCGCGTCTTTAACTGAAGATTATTGAAACATTACAGCATTTATACAACGATTTCCCCCATTTCACAATATATACTCTGAATAAACACATTATAAATATGCACTGCATGTCACAAATAACACCGATTTTAATATGAATTTCAACAAATAAACACCCTTAATGTGTTTATGCCTTTATTAAAATTTTCACGATGATGTTTACTGCCACCGTCTCATTTAGGGAAACTCCTGAGGTAAATAAGTACATCTCTGAACTTTAATAATAAATCTATACAAAGCGCTGCTCTTCCCACCTCCAGTCGCAATGACTTCTGGGACTTCTAGAGCGAGTTCAGTGCTCAAGTCTGCATCGGTGCGTCCTCGATATCAAAAACACATCCGGGAACTTTCACGCATCCTTCGTTCATAAGTATTGGAACTGAACTTCGGCGGATGATGATGATGATGGTACACGAGAACACGAGGACACAAGACCGCTGAAGAACGCATATTGAGAAACAGCCCATGTGTTTAATAAGGTATGATCCTTGTGTTACCTTAATAGATATCTTATGATAACTGTGTCCAGAGTGAATCTTCACGTTGACTAAATCCCATGTCGCAGTGTGAACACTCGTAAGGCTACACTCCAGAGTGGGTCTTCATGTGTTTATTAAAACGCGCTAATTTAGTGAAGCTCCTCCCACACTCAGTACATACGCAAGGTTTCTCTCTGCTGTGAATCCTCTGGTGCTTTTTCAAGTCTCCAGCTCCAATAAAAGTCTTCTTACACTCCAAGCACTCATGCTCTCTCACACCAGTGTGGATCTTCTGATGTCTTCCCAAAGTTGACTGCGATGTAAAACTCTTTCC
>CAIGQQ010037077.1:0-21826 GCA_903798035.1 Danio albolineatus | reverse complement strand
TATATATATATATATATATATATATATATATATATATATGTATGTCACAAATATTAAAAACCTATATTAAAACATGGGCTACGTTTTTGCATTTTTTGTTTGTTTGTTTCTAGTTAGCTAGTTCTTGATAATAGAAAATATGAGCTGGGCATCACTGCCAAAGTGAGATATGAGCTACACTGGCAACATATTTTGTATGTACATAAAGGGCTTATATGTGGAAAACCTTTGACCACTTAAACATCAGTCAAACACACAAGCGCTCTTAATCATGATCATTTGTGTTAAAACCGTATTTGTTAGAATTTGGAGGACTAAAGAGCACAGCGCCATCTGCTGATGAAAATTAAACTCAGAAACAGTTAAAGAAAGAATCGCAATACATTCGTCAAATCTCAGAATCAATGCAAAAGTGTTTCTTGATTCGCAGTGTATAGATTTATCACCACAGCTGTGGGTGCAAATAACTCAAATAATATTACCGTTATTAAACCCACCAGCTAACATTTTCCACTGTTGAGCAAAAAAATAAATAAACAGCTGATTGGCTGTTGTGTTCACGAGCTCAACACATACGTCGTTGATTGGCTACAATGATCATTGCTTAACTGAGCGTTTCCACTGACACTGGAGCATTTCAAAGCCACATCTATCAGAGGATCCGTCTCTGAGCAGATATATGAGAGATTCGCTATTCACCAAGTTTTGGTGTATATGTCAAAGTACGTGACATATAGTAAGTAGGAAAACAGCCAATTTTATATATGTCACATGTATTAAAACGTATATTAAAACATGGGCTACGTTTTTTGCATTTTTTTTGTTTCTAGTTAGCTAATTAGCCTTGATAATAGAAAATATGAGCTAAGCATCACTGCCAAAGTGAGATATGAGCTATATTGGAGACACATCTTGAATGTACATATATATATATATATATATACTTGGCTTAGAATTGGATATAAAGAAGCAATACAAGAGATCTAGATGGCCTGTATATGCACATATATGCACCTCAATTTCACCTATATGTGGCATATATATGCATATTTTCATTAATTTTCTTGTCGGCTTAGTCCCTTTATTAATCTGGGAAATGAACCGCCAACTTATCCAGCATGTTTTACGCAGCGGCTGCAACCCATCTATGCAGTGCATATATTACCATGAATTATATTACATACATGCTTTAAATTACATATGAATATATATCATGCATATAGGTTTCATTTATGCGCATATATCGTCATATAGGTTCTTTCCATGTGGGCAAGTTTAAATAAATCCTTTTTTTTTTTTTTACTTCTTTCCTAAATTCTGTAAAATTGTAAAATGTATTACTACAAGATTGAGTGTGAATGAGTGTGTATGGATGTTTCCCAGAGATGGGTTTCAGCTGGAACGGCATCCCCTGTGTGAAACAAATGCTGGATAAGTTGGCGGTTCATTCCGCTGTGGCGACCCCAGATTAAAGAAGGGACTAAGCCGACAAGAAAATGAATTAATGAATGAATTACTACAAGATAACAATTACGTTTGGCCCAAGACATTTTTTGATACCTTGCATAATATTATTGACTGCATCATGAAGCAAAATGATAAAGGCCTACACTAACAAAACATTCAAAGAGGTTGACCATACAACATGTCCTCTTTGGGATTTCTAAATGTCCTATAATGTCAGGGATCCGGCTTTTGCTTTCTTAGAGTCATTGTTTAGGGTTTTACATTACTTCATCCCTTTCTTTAAGTCTGACAGCACACACAGCCACGAGTTGTAGAGGCTTTTAGATTTGATGCCCTGAGTAACTGTCATCACGAAACAGCGCTGATAAAGTTGATGAATTAAGCTAATTATATATAATATGAATAGGTGGTGGATAAATTTAGAGGACACTCATGAAATGTTTGCCATGCCAGCATTGGTCAGTCATGTACGCAAACAAACAATGGACAGTGCATTGTACTTTACGGAATTCCTAAGAGGCCATGCATTAAAATATTTTTTCTCTTTTGTTATGTCATGATCTTGACTTAATTATCTCGTGATCTCGACATAACAGCTCGTTTTCTCGCGATCTCGACATAAAAAAAGTTCTGCTTATTCTCAAACTGAACTGCACACCTCTTACCATTTCTCTGGTCAGCCGGCACCTTTCTAGCATCATTCTATAACCGCGCAGACGTCCCGGTCCTTCAAGCTGACTTGCAATGAAACTGACGATACTCTCAGGGTCGCTATATCTGCGACGATAAAGGCGGAGAGACGAAAACCTCCTTCTCAAGTGTCGGACACTGATATAAAAATTGTCAGTCACTGAAAGGCATAGAACTATCTCAGTTTGACTCAAAACTGAGTCAAAGTAAAAGCCAATGTGTTCATTCATGATGTTTTGTGGGCGTTTGCATACGGAAGTCAGAATAAGCAGAACTTTTTGTTGTATCGAGATCGCGAGAAAACGAGTTGTTATGTCGAGATCACGAGATAATTAAGTCAAGATCATGACATAACAAGAGAGAAAAAATATTTTAATGCATGGCCTCTTACGATTTCTGTAGTACTTAGTACAAAGACTACAGAAACATCTTTACCTGTCAGTGGGTGCGCATGGCACCTGAATAGCTAGAAGAGAAAAAGTGAAATAAATGGATTTTTCCCCAAGGTGTTAAAGGTGCAGTATGTGAGATTCTCCTCTAGTTGTTGAACTAGATATTGCACTTGAAAATCAAAACACTCCTTTTGACGCAGCCCTTCCTCAGATGACTCCCAAATGAATTGAAGCAGCCATCATGACTGATATGAAATGGAGTTTTCCCATCAAGTCAACCCGGAGCGCTGAAATATAACTGGGTAAACTGGCAGTGGGCTGGTTATAGAGACCAAAACAAAGACAGACATTTAGAAGAGAAAAACTGACTTCAGCACTGTTTTTCAGATAAACGAGTATATTCACTTAGCATGTTTCTTAAATATTTGCAAATATATTATGGTATCTTTAAGCTTTAAAGGAGTCAAAAACTTACATACAGCACCTTTACATTGCTGTCTGTAGAGTAAATCCAGATCAAACAGGACTCGATGGTGAGTTTTATTTCACTTTCCTTTCATAAGTTGTGCATTCATTAAGCTCCATCTAACATCAGGGAGTGATTTTGTGCAGACTCACTGCTCATCATCTGAAAATCACTTGAGTATGAATGCTGAAAAATGTCTTGAAAGGTTTGTCCTGGCGTGAACGAGCCTTAGGCTTCTCCTTTATATGAACTCTAAGGCCCCGTTTACACTGTCAGGTCTTGATGCTCAATTCCGATTTGTTGCCTATATCTGATCTGTTTGTCTGGCCGTTTACACAATCTTTTAAAGAGCCCATATGGTGGGTTGAGAACAGTTAAATTTCACTTTCTGAAGTCCCAAACAACAGGATGATATGTATGCAAGGTTAAAAAACACTTTCGATGTCTTATAATATCTATTTATTTTTACCTCATTTTCCCACCGACTCCCATATGAATCGTCTGAGCGAGTCTTTTTCCCCAAGCACCTCCTTTCCGTGACGCTACCACGTCACGTCACCACGTCACGTCTGTGTCAGCAGCCCCATGCCAGAACATATTGAAAACAAATCACTGCTTTTGTACAACAGCGTATTGCTATATTCTTCATCATAACAACAAACATTCAGTAATAATTAACACTTCATGGACTATTGTAAGCCAACAAATAGTTACATTCGGCAGTAAGCTAAATGGCTACCGCTACATGCTGCACGGAGCAAACACAATACAGACACCTACATCCATATTTACCTTGTTACGGTCAACACGACTGGAAGAACACGCTGGTCCAAATAAACTGGGTATTGATCCATGCTTTAACAACAACCGTGCAACAAATCCCGCGTCGTAAGCTGGTAGATTGGTGTAGCTCTCTTCAGAGAGATGACGTGAACACAGCACCGTGTTGGGGATGTAATTCTCAGGTATTTTACGAAATAAACCTCAACCACTCCAGGTAGGGAAAAGAGATTTCCAGGTAGGGAAAATAACACAGCTTTTCCCTCGCGCTTCAGAGCACAGGGTCTGCGGGACATGATTTACCCGGAATGCCGATAAGTTCAGTAAAGTTAGCAGCAGTCGTGTTTTCCGGATCAATAACTCATGACCGAAACATTGTTCCTACACAAATAGCACCTCTTTTCAACCGTCGCAATGTATACAATCACCTACAACCTTATTTTCCTAAAAATGAGCTTTGCCTTCGCGCTGGATGCATGATATTAAACTCTGTGCAGGCGGCAGAGAGAGACCGGTCCTTAGGGACCGTCTACAAAGAGCAAAACGCGAAAACCGTCTACAAAGAGCAAAACGCGAAAACCAAAGCTGTCAATAACTTCTCTCTAAATCTTTATACTGCCATCAAACAGTATAAAGATTTACTTAGATATTACTCAGAGCACACGTCACTGCTGTCCCGCTGGTTATGCTACAACACTTACTGCAATACAGTGCTTGTTGTCTTCTACTTTCCCTTCCTGTCTGTGGGCGGGGCCGGGCAGTTCAATTTCTCAGTTGCAATCCCGGGTCTGCGCGCGCAACTATTATGTTTCGCGTTGACGTAAAGCCGAAACGGCTAAAGACTCGTTCTAATAACGATTCATTTAAACAACAATGAGTCGACTCTTTTATATATGAATTAATCGTTTTAAACACTTTGCACTTTCAGATTTAAGCCTTAGCTGGACATTTCACTTTACTTAGAGCTGTGTAACACACTGCATGGAAGGTCATTTTCAAAAATCCATAATATGGGCTCTTTAATTGTGACCCATATCCGATTCGTGTGTTTACACTTGGCATACAATTTACGAAGTTGCGCATGCGTAAAGGCGGATTCTAGCATCTGCACCACGATGGAAGAAATTGTCTTGCTTTTAGCTCTGTGAAATGTTTTAAATAACTTTAAAATGATTTTGGAGGCGGAGGAGGAGGAAAAGGGCTGTCATTGCAGCTCGCGTCTATGGTTTATATATGGTGTCCTTCACTGACTCATCTCCCCACAAGCAAGAAGGCAGGTCACTTCTGCCGTTGACCACTGACCACTTTCCTCATCCATGTTTCTTCTGTTGTTGTTGTTGTTTACCGCGTCACCGTCTCCACACACGCTCTTCCTTACCACACCGTCGCGAGTTTATTGACGTACAGAACGGAACGCCTCAATAAATCCCATCTGCCTGTTTACATGGGAGTCACATCGTCACATCTCCCATTTATTTCCACATATGAAGGAGGCCTGAAACCCATCATTGAATATCCCAATGCATGAGTTTATTTCATGTTTACACGCTTATAGAACAGATCCCATCTGTGTCAAATCTGAGCAAAACATCGGAAGTGAATCACATTTAACTGGCAGTGTAAACAGGGCCAAAGATGTTTCTTCAGAATGTTGTGCCGCATCGATCACCGTTTTCTCTCCACCTTATCTTAAAGGTTTGATGATTTTTGAGAAGTTCTCGCCACGCTCCGTATCTGGTTTCTCTCTGGTGTGAATCCTCTGGTGCTGTTTCAAATGTTCAGCTGTAGTAAAAGTCTTCTCACACTCAAAGCACATGCTCTCTTCCTCTATTGTGGATCTTCTGATGTCTTCCTAAACTTGACTGACTTGTAAAACTCTTTCCACACACAGAGCATGAATACGGCTTCTCGTTTGTATGAACTCTAACATGGATCTTCAGCTCAAAAGGCCTTAAAAATGTTTTCCCGCATTGATCACATTTGTGTGTTTTCTCTCCAGTGTGGATCAGCATGTGATCATTAAGGGTTGATGATCGTGTGAAACTCTTCCCACACTGAGTACAGGTGAACGGTTTCTCTCCAGTGTGAGTCTTCTCGTGTGCTTTCAGTTTTACTGAATCACTGAATGTTTTGTCGCAGTGTGAACACTTGTACGGTTTCTCTCCAGTGTGGATCCTCTGATGTTTTTTTAAACAGTGTGAACGACTGAAACTCTTTCCACACAAAGGGCATGAAAAAGGCTTCAGCTTTGAATGAACGTTAAAGTATGTCTTCATGTCTTCATTCAGCTCTGAAAATCAAGCAAACAAAAAAGCAAGTTACATTTTAAGAGAAACTATCAAGTAGGGATGCTTTCACTTTCACACATTTGATCAACAGGCATGTTTCCATTACAAACATGCACTAATCCTTTAGCAATATTTTGTAAGCATAGGTTGTGAAACAACAGCATTTTTATTAAGCATTAATACATAATTAGCATATATTACAAAATTGGTGATGCACGTCTCGCTGGCACATCTGTGACCAAGACAGCAAGTTTTTGGGATTATCAAGAGCTGCTATATCCAGGCTAAAATCAGCAAACCACCAAGAAGAACCACCAAATCCAACAGGAGTAACTGTGGAAGCAAGAGAAAGCTTTCTGAAAGGGACGTCCAGCCACTAACCCAGATTATATCCAAAAAACACAGCTGCACAACTCACTGCAGAATTAATTGTGCACCAAAACTGTTGGTCTGGAGCTCCACAGGGACATTATACATGGCCGGCTGCTATAGCCAAACCTCTGGTCACTCGTTTCAATGGTTCCAGCAGTGAAAACCTTGGGCTGTGGACGTGGACAATGTGAAACGTATTGTTCTCTGATGAGTCCACCTTCATTGTCTTTCCCACATCTGGGAGAGTTACGGTGTGGAGAAGCCCCAAAGAAGCATCCCAAACAAGCATGCAGGGGGGATCAGTGATGGTTTGGGCTGCAATATCATGGCATTCCCTGGGCCCAATACTTGTGCTAGATGGGCACTGGGTCACTGCCAAGGACTACCAAACCATTCTGTAGTACCGTGTGTAGCAAATGTGTCAAACATTGTTTCCTGTAAGCGGATTCTGTCCATAATATTGTAGTGATATTAACGTACTGTAACCTTAGTAAAAGTTCAAATCATTTTGGTCCCACTTTATATTTGGTGGCCTTAACTAGTATGTACTTAAACTGAAAATAATAATGTGTTACATATGTTTTTTTACATTGGACTTACACTTGATTAATACCTGCATGTAATTACATCTGTAATTATTTGTGTAATTACATTTTTGACCATCCCTTAAACCTTAACCCACCCTTAAACCTATCCATCTCATCAAACTCATCCCTAACCCTACATGAATCCCTCCTCAAGAGCATCAGAAGTGTTCTGCAATACATTATGAACACAGTAAGTACATAGTATTTATTTTTTTGATGCAAGTACCTAGTAGTTAAGGCCACCTAATATTAAGTGGGACCATCAGTAGTAGTTTTTGACTAAGGTCTGTCTTTAAACACTGAAAGAGTCCTGCTGACGATACTAACTTTGCCTCTGAAGAAACATAAAGACCACTGATCGCTCACTTTCCAAATCTGTAGAGACAGGACGATCGACACCAACTAGAACCGCGTCTTCTTTTAAAAGGAGACAAGCGGCACATCCAGATTATATCATTTCCAGATGCGGAAAGCTCTCAGGTAAAACAAGTTGCTTACAAATGTATTTTTGACGCGTGTTAGCAGACCACTGTAATCCACATGTGAGTTCAGCTGCGCTTTCATAGCCGGGAATGGAAAACAAAACATTTATAAACGCAACACTGATGTCTCCGAACAATTCTTCCACTTGTTTTAATTTCGGTTGGCAACACAACATGGCGTCTCTCTGAACAGTGTAACAGGTAAAAACAAGCTGCGACCCAAATGACACACTATACACTCATGCACTCAACAGCATAGTATATGCATGTAGTGTCGTCCCAAATGGAACACTAATGGCTTTTTTACTAAACGGAAGTTCAAACCGTTTCCCTGATGACATTTGACGGTGGCCAAATAAGTGAAATAAATGACCAAAATACCAAATAATACCTGGCTATAATCACTCTCGTATGAGAAATTTGCTTTCACAATCCAAAATAATTAAAGTTACCCAACACGTGCGCCCGATAGCTCCGCCCCTTCCGTTACGTAAGCAAAGCTGCGGTCGTTGAGTGTGTGACGTGTCCATCATCACACACTTCATTTTACCGGTGGAATGAGTGCATCATGCGGGCAATTAAAGTGCACTTATTATTTGTAGAGTTTTCAGTGTGAACGCACTAATTACACTACTTATACTTCAAAATGGCGTAGAATAGTGCACAAGTATGCCATTTGGGACGCACCTACAGTCTTCGAAGCTGTCATGCATATTAATAAAGCTGCGCCTCATTCACAATAGAGTGCGCTGATTGGTTCGAACCAAGTCTTCTCTTGAATTAATGATAAAATAGGCAACACGGTGGTGCAGTAGGCTGTGCTGTCGCCTCACAGTAAGAGGGTCGCTGGTTCGAGCCTCGGCTGGGTCAGTTGGCGTTTCTGTGTGGAGTTTGCATGTTCTCCCTGCGTTCGTGTGGGTTTCCTCCGGGTGCTCTGGTTTCCCCCACAGTCCAAAGACATGCGGCACAGGTGAATTGGCTAGACTAAATTGTTCGTAGTGTATGAGTGTGTATGGCTGTTTCTAGCGGCTGGAAGGGCATCCGCTACATAAAACGTGCTGGATAAGTTAGCGGTTCATTCCACTGGGGTGACCCTGGATTGATAAAGGGACTAAGCCGAAAAGAAAATGAATGAATGAATGATGATGAAATATCAAAGACGTCACATTGTACCCGCGCCAGTACAGACAGTCTCCATACTGGAATTTATACAAGGATTTAATCGGCATGACAAAGCTTCAACATTTCTTTTCAAATAGGAAGAACGAATATGCTTAAACAACGCAAAAACAACCAATTTTCACTGTTTAGTGAGATATACGTGTCCTCAGGGTTTATAGCAGCGTGGGACACATTTATGACTGTCAACAGCTCAAAAAACGATGTCTTGGTGATTCATGACCCTTTAAATATGTGCTATAAACTGCACAATTATCCTAAATAATAAACCTGAGAATGGCTGGATCTTTAGATGATCAACTTACCGTGATATTTTTGTGTGTGTTTTTGTAGAGAAAATATTTCCAGGAAACTCTTCCCACAAGCAATGCAGACAAACAGTTTCTCTTTAGCGTGAACCTTCTTGTGTGCTTTCAGTTGTCCACGCTTACAGAATCTCTTGTCGCAGTGTGAACACTTGTATGTTTTCTCTCCGGCGTGGATCTTCTGGTGTATTCTAAATCCTGACTTTCTTTTAAAACTCTTTCCACACTCAGAGCATGAATAAGGATTCTCCTCGGTATGAACTATAAGATGGCTCTTCAGCTCTGATGGCCTCGAAAATGTTTTGCCGCACTCGTCACATTCGTGCGGTTTCTCTCCAGTGTGGATCCTCATGTGTCGATTAAGGTTTGATGATCGTGTGAAACTCTTCCCACACTGAGTACACGTGTACGGTTTCTCTCCAGTGTGGATCATCTCATGGGCTTTCAGGCTTCCTGACTCATTGAATGTCTTGTCGCAGTGTGAACACTTGTAAGGTTTCTCTCCAGTGTGGATCATCTGATGTTTTCTCAAACTGTATGGACGATTGAAACTCTTCCCACACAAAGAGCATAAAAACGGCTTCATCTTTAAATGAACATTCAAGTGGATCTTGATGTCTTCACTCTGCTCTGAAAATCAAGCAAATAAACAAACAAAATAAGTTAAACTTTAAGTTAAACTTTAAGCTTAAAGTAACACTTTAAAATAAAAATATAAAGTAGGAATGCTTTCACTTTCACTTTCACACAATTGATAGGCACACAATAGGCAAGCTTCCATTACAAATATGCACTAATATGCACAAATCTTTAGCGATATTTCGACAAATACTATGGAAGTCTATGGTTACAGGTTTCCAGCTTTCTTCAAAATATCTTCCTTTGTGTGAATAAAAAAAAAAGAAAAGACAAACTGTTTTGGAACAAGTAAAGATTGAGTAAATGATCACAATTTAAATTTTTTGGGTAAACCACCCATTTGAAAATAACAAATTATATAAAATGAGCAAATTTGTTAAAGCGAGATGCTAGTTTAATCCTATGCAATGGTTTATGCTTAGCTAATAGTGTGCGTAGCCGACTCGGATATTGGCTGAATATATTAAGCCAGGGGTGACCAACCCTGCTCCTGGAGATCGGCCGTCCTGCAGATTTCAGTTGCGACCCATATCAAACACACCTGCCTGTAATTATCTAGTGCTGTTCAGGTCCTAATTAATTGGTTCCGGTGTGTTTGATCAGGGTAGGATCAAACACAGATTTGTAGATTTTTAGATGATCAACTTACCGTGAGATTTGTGTGTGTGTCTTCGTAGAGAAAATAAATCCCTGAAACTCTTCCCACAAGCAACGCAGGGAAACAGCTTCTCTCCAGCGTGAATCTTCTTGTGTGCTCTCAGTTGTCCAGACTTACTGAATCTCTTGTCGCAGTGTGAACACTTGTACGGTTTCCCTCCATTGTGGATCATCATGTGGCGCTTGAGATCCAATTTGCGCTCAAAACTCTTTTCACATCGAGTGCAGGAGAAACTGTTTACAGCTGTGCTGTTCAGTAAAACACCGTGTTCGGTGTTTGTGTGAGTTTCTTCTTCATTTTTGACATGATGTTTCTCCTCATCTTCACTCTCCTCCTTCACCTTCACATCTGAAAATTAAGTAAATATGTTACATGAATGTGTGTAACAGCAGACAGTGCTCAAGGATAGTTTCTAATCTAAATTAACGATCAATAAAAGTAGAAAAAGGTATAGGTGAATAACACACAAGTTCATAGTGAGCTGTTTTAACATTAAAGGTGCTGTATGTAAGTTTTTGACTCTTCTAAAGCATAAAAATATTGATAATGCAACCTCTAGTGCAGTGGTCCTCAAACTTTTTTCACCAAGTACCACCTCAGAAAAAAATTGTCTCTCCAAGTACCACCATAATGACCGGTACTGAAATACAGCAGCATAGTAGGCGTAATTAAGCAGCTACAGCACTGCACAGTTCAAAAACAAGGCAGATTAATTCTTAATATTATGAATATTTATTATTAATATTATTTATCAGCCACTTTAAACATTATAAATAGTTTGAGCAGAGAAATTAAAAAATTTAATCTACTTACTGTGCATTAAAGTAGGATTTGTGTGTCAGAAAAGCAAGTGATTAAACAATACCTGTCAACATTGGGATATAAACATACGGGATACACCCAAACAACCATTAAAAATACGGGGCGGAAAATAGCTTCAAATGACAGAATACATAACAAACAAAGAAAATTTTAAATAAAATAAAAGGTTTAGCCTAAAAAAATAATAATAATAAAAATTCACTGATCACATCTGTGTTATACGCAGTTATAAAAGTGTGTTCATTTTTTAACTTATCCAGCGATTCCTCCACGTACCACTAGAAGTAAGCCTGCGTACCCCTACTGGTACACGTACCACAGTGTCCGAACCACTGCTCTAGTGGACAGTATCATATTTACTTGAATTTACTTGGATTTATTAAATGGGATAGCCCCTTGAGATGAAACATCTCATTTTCGAGGGGGTCCCTAAACAGTTCATAAATCAGACAGAGTACAACACATCATAACAAACATACAACTAACAAAACAAACAAACAAACAGACAAGCAGCACACTTCACCCGAAACACTTCCCACAGTCTAAAGCCTAAATAAACAAAAACATATAATCAAAAGTACAATTTCATATAAAAATAAATAATAAACATTTTAAATTGGAGCCAATATTAATAACAGTCACCAGTTGTTTCCAAAAAAGAAAATAAATTGGCCCTGAAAAAACGAAATGATGTAATTAATCTGAAGAAGGAAGGGAGATTGTTCTAGTCGGAGGGAGCTTTGTAGCGAAAGGATATTCATCATATGAACTCCGAAATGACACAGATTCAGTTCCACATGAGGTTATTGATTAGTAAATCATATAAATATTATGAGTGTAAACATTATATGAGCAGGTTACACTGTAACCGTGTGTCCTAACAACACGCTTCATGACGAGATGCGCAGAGATGAGCAGTTTGCACAAGACGAAACATGACAGGAATGTAGATACAGCCATTCAGAAGCACAGAATAGTGCACTCACTGCACTCCAGCGAAATGGTAAGGTTTATAATGTAATAAATGCATATTAAATCTCTTTAACATGATTAAATGTAGATTCTGAATCACGTATTTAGTATCTGCTGCTGCTTTCAGTGTAAGGCAATCAATGTCATGTAAAATGGCACTCAAACTCACATTGTTGTGAACTGAATAAAACACAATGAGTGCTGCTTTTACGGAGACCCGGAAGGGACGTGGTGGTGGAAAAATAATTGAGTGGGAGAAAAAAAAATGGGTGGGAGGAAAATATATATTTTGAAGTTTTGCGTTCCCTCGCAAAGATGTTTTTCCACAAACGCTTCCTGTTCACTTCATACATGTCAACCCCGTTTTACCATTCCATCCCGCATAATCCTATTATTAAGTATTTTCCCATATTTTTTAATCTTGAAGCTCACTGAAATTAATATCATTCATTCATTCATTCATTTTCTTTTCGGCTTAGTCCCTTTATTAATCCGGGGTCGCCACAGCGGAACGAACCGCCAACTTATCCGGCATTTGTTTTACGCAGCGGATGCCCTTCCAGCCGCAACCCATCTCTGGGAAACACATCCATACATACACATTCACACACATACACTATGGACAATTCAGCTTACCCAATTCACCTGTACCGCATGTCTTTGGACTGTGGGGGAAACCGGAGCACCCGGAGGAAACCCACGCAACCACGGGGAGAACATGCAAACTCCACACAGAAATGCCAACTGGCCCAGCCGGGGATCGAACCAGCGACCTTCTTGCTGTGAGGCGAACGTGCTAACCACTCGGCCACCGTGGCGCCCGAAATTAATATCAAATGTCTCCAATTACTTTCTTTCCATTAAAGCCATGCGTCGGGCATCACCCTTCATATGCAACCTCTGAATCAAATGTATACGTGCTATGATAAACTGATCCCCGATCAGCCTCTGTACACACCATCTAAAGTGACACCTCTGTTATCAAACAAGTGAAGAGCAGCAGATGAATCTCTCGTTTTTGTTTGATAACAGCGGCGTCACTGTAAGAGCAGATCTATAATGAAAGCACTCCATTACTTTAGTAACTGTTTGTGCTCATTTAAGAGAAGATTAGTTGTGTTTAAAACAAAACACGCAGGACGGACATGTTTACATATTATTAAGAGTATTTGTCTTTAAACACACACCTGAATATCAAAGTGTCCTGCACTTTCGCTCCTCTTTAAATGGCGTGTACAGGAGCTGATCTGGGATCAGTTTATCATACAGAGCGCGTCAGTCAGCGCTTATACCAGTCATTGGCTTATGCATTCGCTGATTCAGAGGTTGCATATGAAGGGTGATGATCGATACACAGCTTTAATGAAAAGAAAGTGAATGCAGACATTTGATATTAATTTCAGCATGCTTTCAAGATTTAAACATACATGAGAAATATGGGAAAATACTTAATCATATAATAGCAGGATATAATGGTAAAATACGGGATAATTCTGTCTAAAATGGGAGGGTTGACATGTATAAAGTGAACAGGAAGTGTTTGTGGAAAAACATCTTTGCGAGGGAACGCAAAACTTAAAAATATATATTTTTTTCTCCCACTCATTATTTTTTTTCTCCCACCCAATTTTTTTCCCACCACCACGTCCCTTCCGGGTCTCCGTAGCTTTTGATATTAATACAATTATAAAATTTAATCAATGACATTGTGATATTCATGATTTGTGAGTCATACAGCACTGGATAACTCAAAACAGCAACAACACGTCTCTCCTCCATCTTCAAAAGTCTCCGTAGTCGTCTTGACAGCACTAACATAAGCACAGATGCCATTCAAATTATAATGTCCTTTAGGAAGTGTTCCCGGCTCAAAAGACATTAAAACAACAGTCCAAAGACCTGTGCTATAGGTGAATTGATTAACTAAATTGGCCTTCAAGAGTCAGCTGATGATTGATAATAAAGCGTTTTTGGCACGCTGTCCCTGAGCTCCCTCCCGTTTGAAGGGCGAGAGGAGAGTTTGAGCTCAGGCACCTCAAAGGAAACCCCGCCTCTGCTTTCATTTGATTGGAGAATGAAAAAGACGCGACTGACGTAACGAGCTTTTTCAGCTCAGAGTTGACTTATTTTTCAGGGTAAAAACGCAAGGCAAAGCAGAAGGTTAAAACACGAGGGGCACCAGGCGCATAAGCAGCTCAATATGCAATATTTAATGTGTCACACGTCACTTTTTTATTATTAAATAATAATTTCATATTAATTTGACTAGTTAATATTTGGTTAACATGCGCCGGTTGTTGGTTGGCAATTAAGCATCCCTACTATTCACTTTATGTTACTTAATTAAAAAACTGTGTTTGAGCTGTAGGTGACACAGTGGCGCAGTAGGTAGTGCTGTTGCCTCACAGCAAGAAGGTCGCTGGTTTGAGCCTCGGCTGGGCCAATTGGCATTTCTGTGTGGAGTTTGCATGTTCTCCCTGTGTTCGAGTGGGTTTCCTCCGGGTGTTCTGGTTTCCCCCACAGTCCAAAGACATGTGCTATAGGTGAATTAGGTAAGCTAAATTGTCCGTAGTGTATGAGTGTGAATGAGTGTGTATAAATGTTTCCCAGAGATGGGTTGCGGCTGGAAGGGCATCCGCTGCATAAAAAAACAAATGCTGGATATGTTGGTGGTTCATTCCGCTGTGGCGACCCCGGATTAAAAAAGGGACTAAGTCGAAAATAAAATGAATAAATGTTTGAGCTGTAAATTGAATTTATGCAAGTCAGATAATCTAAATATAGATGAAAAAAACACTTATAAATGGTAACATTAAAAAAAATGATGAAGTGCTGCAGTGGAAAATTCATTTTGTTCATCTTATATACTCATTTTCATATATTGAAAGGTCTGTTCTTCTTTTCTATCGATGTATGTGCTGTTTAGGTTAGACCGAGCGTGACCACTTTATCATCTGTTTATCACCAGACAAGATCTGGATACGTACATGGTGATTTAACAAGCTGTATGTTTGGGTGGGAGGCAAGATTGAAATATATATAGTCAAAAGTGAAATGTGAGCGTTGATGTAACTGTGTTCATCCTGTATGTCATTGATGGCCTTGACAAACTAGATAAAAAGAGAACGTGTCACGATCTGCAGAAACCTGCGTTGCTGTATGACTGTCTGACCTTCTTTGCAAAGAATAAAACTTTAAAGGACACTTTGGGTAAGAATTTGTCTTCTTGACCACTGAGAGAGCCTCCATAAAGAAAATAGCCACTACAAGTGCTGAAAGATGAACATCCTCCCTGTTCTTCATCCTCATTATTGAAGAGTAATGAATAAACACAAACCTATTAGTTCTTCAGTCTCTTCCTGTTTAATTCTGCAGGGTTCTGGATCACTCATCTTCTCACTGTCCTTCAATAAACTCTGTTTTTGTCTTTCACTGATGGAGCTTCAGGAAAACAAACAGAAAAATCTGAGTCATTTACACTGATTAATGAAATAAAATGATGTAATGTGTACAAGTCTGCTGACACCAACAAGTTTAACTCAATATGTCAATTTGCAGATCTGAAAACATCAGTATAATGAATGAGGAAACAAAAACAGACATGAAATAGAGGATTGATGCTCATATTGATGAGCCTCAGACTATAAACACTCATTAAACAGCTATTCGGGATCAGCAGCAGATCAGATCCTTATAAAAACGTGTATTTACTGTAATATTACGGTGATAAATTGTAAAAAGCAACATCTATATTAATATCTAGTTTAAATATAAAGATTAAGCAAAGATTGTTAGCATATCTGTGTGATATACACACACAGGGGAATCATAAAACCTTTTAAAAATGATGAGAACCTTAAACGTTTTCTGCATTATAGTTCGCATATCAGCTGAAAGATTAAAAGTATGTCCACTTACAGATCATATTTTGCAATATAACGAACACAAAGGAGGAAAACTCACACTGACAGTAAACACAAACACTGAGAGCTCCTCTCAGAGCTCCTCGCCGCCTGCTGTATTGTTTTGGTCAGCAGACACACAGATAGAGGTGAACTCAATGCAGAAACTAGTCGCAGATTGTCGCTTTAATAAACTGTAAAGTGTGTTTTATTGTTGTGTAAACACGAGAAAAAGCGTGAACGACTCACCTCAGCTCTGAAGACTCGACGCTGGATGAACGCGTCAGTGATTACGTCAGCAAAAACGCGCCAAATGAAAACACTGCTGACCTGCCAAAACAATTACTATTGTTTACAAAAAAGGCCATCTTCCTTAATGTGTGTGGTAAAATACTATTTAGGTATTTAAAAAAACAACTGATATCCTTTATGGCTGACAGATACACGTATCTGATACTACAATCAGCAAACAAACGTTTTTAACCAAATATAAAAAAACAATGTTTAATATGAATAAGGAGAGTAGCATAAATAATGGAAAACAACTATTATATTCACATATTTTTCACTCATTCATTTTCCTTCGGTTTAGTCCCTTTATTCATCAGGAGTCTCCAAAATAGAATGAACCACCAACTATCCAACATGTTTTACACAGCTGATGCCCTTCAGATTTCATTCATCAATTCCCCTACAGTATAGCGCATGTGTTTGGACTGTGGGGGAAATCGGAGCACTCGGAGGAAACCCACGCCAACACGGGGAGAACATGCAAACTCTACACAAGAATGTCAACTGACCCAGCCGAGGCTCGAACTAGAGACCTTCTCGCTCTTAGGCAATAGTGCTAACCACTGAGCCACCATGAAACCCAGACACATATTTAGTATCTAGTTTTTTCAAAATAAAATTCTTAGTTTGCATGTGTTTTTATTAAAAGTCGTGTATTTTATTGGACATTATTAGAAGAGTAGCTTGGAATTTAAAGCTGTCTAAAAATGGTGGGGGGGGGGGGGGGGGTGTCACACCTTTATTGAGTATTCATTGTTAGGCATCTGGCATAAATCATTAATTAAATACATACATAAATACATTAAATGTTCATTCATTTTTCTTTGACTTAATAGTAATGTTTTTTATGAATAATGGCAGTAGCGTTTTAAATAATATTTAATTGAATTCACATTCACACTCACACACTACGTGAGGTTTATTTATTTATTAATTTCGAGAGGATCACGTGCTTATGATTGACCACAGTGTGTAATTTATATGCGGTCAGCTCCGTATATTGCACCAATCAGACGAATCCTGAAACACTATAAACTACCAGAGCTTTCTACTCCAGTCATCTTTGTCTTGAAGAATCCCCCCTTTCACCCCAACTCCTCCCCTTCTCTGATAGGGCGGCATGGCGGCCCAGTGGTTAGCACTGTTGCCTCACAGCAAGAACGCCGCTGGTTCGGCCCTTCAACAAGCCAGTCTGCGTTTCTGTGCAGAGTTTGCATGTTCTCCCGTGTTTGCGTGGGTTTTCCCTGGGTTCCTCCCACCGTCCAAAAACATGCAACATAATTAAATTGACTACTTTAAAAAAGCATTTTAAGGCAGCTCAAGTCAGATATATCTCAGCACGTTCACAAGCAGGGGAGTTCTCGAGACTTACCTGAGCTGAAACTCTCCTCTCGCCCATCAAACGGGAGGGAGCCCCGGACTCGAGGATATTCTGAGCTCAGGGCTCTCTCCCGGGACAGAATGCCAAATACGCTTTACTATCAATCATCAGCTAAGTGTGAACTCTTGAAGGCCAATTTAGTTAATCAATATACCTACACCTTTCCCAGGGATGGGTTGCGGCTGGAAGGGCATCCGCTGCATAAAAATATGCTGGATAAGTTGGCGGTTGATTCCGCTGTGGCGACCCCGGATTAATAAAGGGACTAAGCCGACAAGAAAATGAATGAATGAATTTACCTACACCACGGACAATTTAACCTACCTAATTCACTTATACCACATGTCTTTGGACTGTTGGGGAAACCGGAGCACTCGAAGGAAACCAACGGAACACGGGGAGAACATGCAAACTCCACACAGAAATGCCAACTGACCCAGCCAGGACTTGAACTAGCGACCTTTGTTCTCTGAGGTGACAGTACTAACCACTGAGCCACTTTTTCTAAAAAGAAAGTCCAGCACATTCCACCGTGTTCCTAACAAATTGAACTCTTGTAGTTGTAATTTATAGGTGTGAATTATCTTGATTGCGAATGAATGTGCACACAAGCCCTGTTTAGATATGATTGGGATTCATTATAAATCACACATTTAACTATTGAATATAGAGTTTACAGGAACATAATTTTTTTTGTTAAACTCCACACAAAGAAAACAAACAAGGCTTCTCCTTCGCATGAAGTCTGAGATGGCTCTTCAGCACCGAAGCCCTTAAAAACGTTTTGCAGCATTGATCACATTTGTGCGGTTTCACTCCAGTGTGGATCTTCACGTGTCTCTTAAGGTTTGACGAGAGTTTGAAACTCTTCCCGCACCGAGTGCACGTGAACGGTTTCTCTCCGGTGTGGATCCTCTGGTGCCGTTTCAATTCTCCAGCTCGATTAAAACTCTTCCCACAGTCAAAGCACTCGAACTCTTTCACGCCAGCGTGGATCTTCTGATGCGCTGTTAAATTTGAGTGTCGTGTAAAATGCTTTCCGCACAAAGAGCATGAGTTTGTGTGAACTCTACTGTGGATCGTCTTGGCTTCGCTCAGTTCTTCGCTCTCCTCCTCCTTCATGATCAAGACTGAAAATTTAGTAAAAGAAAAACAATTACATTTTAAGAGAGATGCGACACAACGACTCAACAATAATTGATCAATAACCCCCTATCATCAATACGTCTCTTCAACAGTTCACCTGGATTAAAGGACTACTTCTGCTGTAGGCTGTGCGTTACACCAGTGGTCCCCAACCTTTTTATCACCGTTGACCGGTCAATGCTTGACAACGCTAGGCGACCGTCAACCGTTTCCCAGAGGATGAAAAGCTGACAAAACATTGCTGTCACTCTGATACAAGTTTTATTTATGGAGAGAATTACAAAGGCACTCCAGTGTTTGCGTGTTCTGTGTTTGTCTGAGGTAATTAGTCAACCGAAATGTGTATATTCCATTCAAGCCAAAGTTTATCGGTCGATTCTTGTCACGTGACTCGCGGTGCGCTCCCAGAATTCATTCAACTGGGTGCATCTTGAAGGCTCAAGCGCATCATGCTGCTTGCGCGTGCAAGCTGCGCACCTTTATCGGAAACAACGAACTTGCACAAACTCTAGAAAAGAATCGATATGTGAACAGCCCCTAAAAAGTCGTCGTGATTTGGGATCTCCATCAGTTGATCTTCTTGCACAGCCATGGTGGATTCGCCTTTTCCTTTTAGCAAGGAAACATCCCAAAGACGTCTGTTTCTTACTAATTTTGCTGCTTGTGGGTTAAATTTGGGCGCTTAAGTGACAGAGATACGAGAGAAAACGTTTATGTTTTCTAAATAAAAGATCGTTCAGATAATAAATGATTTCTTGTGCGGCCTGGTACCAATTGATTCACGCAGGGGCGCCGCTGGCAATATTGGGCCCCATGAAAAAATATGAGGATGGGCCCCCTACTACCAAGCTAGCTATCCAAACTCTGTCTGCAATGTAGTTATACTGACCTGTGCATTTTATTATTGATTTTGTCATCTACTTATCAGTATTTAGAACGGCAATGACTGTAGCTAGCAGATGATTTATTGTTCAAATGTAAATGTAGTACAAAAACAGGAACAGAAATCAAATATTCACTGGAAATTTTACATTTTTAAACACACAAAACACCAGTGTGTAGCTATTTAAATAACTGCACTGCAATAGTGTCTCATACAATGTGCAATACACTTTTATTGAGGATTTTGCAAGCAAGAAGGCCAGACGTTTGGCACTTGGAATTTAAGTTACTCTCAGGTTAATCAACAGACTGTTTCAAATGTATTTATGTGTGTTTATTTGGTTTGCAGTGTGCTGGATTTTGCACTCTGTTCATAAAAATTTGTTTAAATTTTTTTTAAAGTTTTTATTATTTGCCGACAAGAAGGCCAGGGTTTTGCCATTTAAGTAATGGTCAGTTTAAACAAAAGAACATTTCTTATTTATGGGTCTCACTGTAATATAATTTTGTGTCTTATTGATTTAGTGTATAGTGTGTCATTTGGGATGCAGCTAATGAAATAAATGACCAAAATACCAAATAATAGCCTACCTGGCATGAGTGTAAACGCATTCACCATGGGGAGGCGCTGTAATCACTCTCACAGGAGTATACTGCTCTCACAATCCAAAATAAATAAAGTGATCCAACATGTGCACCTGATAGCTCCGCCCCTTCTGTTACGTGCGCCAAGCTGCGGTCGTGGAGTGTGTGAAGTGTCCATCATTACACACTTCTGTTTACCGGCTGAATGAGTGCATCATCCCGGTAAATAAAGTGCATTATTATTAGAGTTTTCAGTGAGCGCACTACTTACACTATTTATACTAAAAAAATGGCGTAGAATAGTGCATAAGTATGCGATTTGGGACGCAGCTGATGTTAACCTCGAGGACATCGCTGCTTTGACAGTTTACCTGACGATCAAACTCAACTCTCTTCCCGCTACTGACGGACTGAACCATACAGCGAAAGGAGCGGGGGGTGCAATTTGACAGTGACAGTTGTGACAGGCACGAGGGGCAGATATAAGCCGTATTTATATTTCTAATAAATTGTTTTACTTGTAATTTAGAGGTACATTCATAATTTATATTACATTATAGTACTGTTATTAATTATAAAGCAGATCTCTGTGGGCCCCCTAGAGTGCATGGGCCCTTAGAATCGTCCTAACTTTCCCCCCCTTAGCGGCGCCCCTGGATGATCCAAGGACCACTGCATAAGACTTCCACTACTTCACACATTATGGCTGGTGTAGTTAACATTCCTCATAAGTCGGTCTCCTGACATTAAATGATCTACTTACTGTGGTAGGTTTTCGTGTGTTTTCGTAGAGAACATAAATGTGTGAAACTCTTCCCACACTGAGGACACGTGTACGGTTTCTCTCCAGAGTGAGTCCTCTCGTGTGACTTCAGGTGGGCTAACAGGCTGAATCTCTTGTCGCAGTGTGAACACTTGTACGGTCTCTCTCCAGTGTGGATCCTCATGTGACGACTGAGACTGTGTCTGCGCTCGAAACTCTTTCCACACTGAGTGCAGGAGAAACTTTTCATGGCTGCCGTTTCCATTATAAGATCAATGTTTTCTTCACTCTTGACATGATGTTTCTCCTCATCTTCGCTCGGTACTTCACTTTCCTCCTTCACTATCACATCTGAAAATAAAAGCAAATGACACCCCGGCCTAATCATACTAAGGGTTTCACTAAGCCAAACGAACAGCGTTAACTAGGCAAACGAGACAAACGTCTAGGTGTGAAAGCATCCTTACACTCCAAAAGGAAAACATTAAACTGCATCATAGGACCGTTATAAATATGTGTGACCATCTCCATGATTATCCTACTCACCATGTAAGTTAAGTGTGTGTGAACGCAGAGATGATAAATCCGTGAAACCCTTTCCACAATCAGTGCACTGATAGGGTTTATCTCCAGTGTGAGTCAGCTCGTGCTTTTTCAGGTGTCCTGAATGAACAAATCCCCGTTCGCACCGTGAACACTTGTACGGTTTCTCTCCAGTGTGAATCCGCTCGTGTATTTTCAGGTTTCCCAACAGGCTGAATCCCTTACTGCAGTGTG